>LBNU01009255.1:3546-69561 GCA_014162995.1 Artemisia annua | reverse complement strand
CATTTATGCAAAAAAAAAAACGCAGTTTGATGTATATGAAATACAAGTGTGTCAAAGATATTACACACTATATTCATAGATTTAAAAATCTGTACTAGCACATTTTACTCCACAAAAGAAATATAAAATTGTCATGACGCACGAAGTTAAGTTCTTTTATATCTTCCTCGAAATGCATTATATAAAGATTAGTAAAAGCTAATCACTGCCATAAACTTAAGTTTATGAGCAATAATAATTATAATATTTTTGGCATGACCTGTTACAATATCCTGAGTTATTAATGATGCGAAAGCCATAGAAGAATAAGATTCTTCAATCTAATGTTATTATCTCTCAAAGAAAGTTGATTATTATTCTATCAACTAGAATGGGGATTAAATTCCTCAATTTTAATAAGAAAGAAAACAAATGGATATATGTAAGCATACAAATCCATTGTATGAACTATTTAGAGTTTATAATCGATGCATCGTCTAAATGGTCATTGAATCGCAACCTCAAATGTGCATGATTAATAGCTCAATGCGAGCCTAACATTCTAGAGTAAGTATTTCATCATGAAAATGCGATGAATTACTTCTAAATTATCAAATGAAACTGAGAAAAAATCTTGTATTGTTGTATGGGGCCATATTATAATATGTACAACAAAATTAGGATCATGCCAATATGTTGTTATAAATCCTCCATTTTATAATTGGTTTTGGTTATAAACCAAACATATCCCATTTTTGTTTTTTTGTGTGCAAATTACTCCACCTAAATGCACATATATGGGATATAGAAGATGGATAATTCCTTCAGGAGGAGAGAAGTAGCTACAAATTCAGAATGAATTATCATATTCTGTTGATCCTCGAAAGAAATTTTTTATGAATTGATTATTCAATGGATAATCTAATAGCCATAAATAAATATTAGCCAAAAACAAAATTTCAGCTACTCATGCTCCAATTAGAAGTTGTCCCTCAAGAACACTATTTTATTATGACATGCCACATGCATGGTAGACAAATCGATTCCAAATAAAATCCTCGATGAAAAATATGGAACATGTAAACAAGATGGTTGTTCGAGGTATAAAAGACCCCATGATAGTCTTATAAAGAGACACTAGACATAAGGGTTCCAAAGAACCTCAAATAGCTAATGAGATCTCAATAAATTATGTCATGTCTAAAGTTATATGGAATCAAAACATAAACAACGTCGATAAATTTGTTTACATACGATACAACGTTGCTATTATGCATAATGAGGATCATAAATCAAAAGTGCGCTCAAGGAAACGATTGGCCAATATGAAAAGCCGCAATCTCGTAAAAATACGATACGTATTGGGACATGAAGTCCATACACATGAATGTGTAAAATCTATTGGATATACATCAATCTTTGTGCGAATGCGAAATAAGAGCTCTAAATTTATGTCTTTTAAGACATGAATTGTGAATAAATAAATTCACAAAAACACAAAATTGATTATTAAAAGACATGTTGTCTCGAGGTGGATGTAAATATCTTATTGATATTTTACGAGACAGTCAATATTGAAGTATTTAATTCGCTCTAAATGAGTTTTATTAGAGCTATCATATACCATGAATGATCTGTAATGCCTCAAGCATGTCTAGTAACTTCAAATTCTTGAAACAATTAATAAAGTTCGCAAGAACTCTACTTGATCAAACTTAATGAATCCTTATATGGATCTAAATCATTTGGATATATTTTATACGAATTGCTTTTACACATGTCTCTAAGAAAATGATTGTTCTTTGAATACCATAAATAAGTGCAATTGAGGCTTTGATGTAAATTTTGCAATTTATATGCGTCATGAGTGTGTATTTTTTTTTTATCTTGTAATAGTTATATGGGTTTTGCTAACCACAACCCATTGGGTCGTGATTAAGGTTACCATTTGTGTAAATATAACATTTAATGAACTCATTATTTCCAAATTTGTGCATATTTAGTGATTCTAATTATAGAATGTGTTGATAAACATGTAATGTTTGATGTTTATTAATTGTTGACTTTTCAATTAAAGAAACCTTAATCACAACCCAATGGGTTGTGGTTAGCAAAACGCTAGTTATATTAACTATATATATTTTCCAACCAATGCGTTGATATTAGGTTGAAAGCTACACATATATTTTGTTATCTTTGCAGGGCATATTTATAACATCAAAAGTTGGTGGACTTTATTACAAACTCTTTGCTGACAAAAGTGTCTGAGCAACTGCTTCGGAAGATTGACATTTGGAGCTTCAAAGATACTCCCTCCGTTCCACATTAAGTGTCCACAATGGAATCTTTGAATGTCCCAAATTAAGTGTCCACAATGGAATCTTTGAATGTCCCAAATTAAGTGTACCTTTCAACCAATAAGATTAGACTTTAGTGGGTAATCATATTATTTGATTGGTGGAGAGTTTAGTTGGTGGAATCTCCTAAAACTTTGTGCATTATAAAAATGGACACTTAATATGGGACGGAGGGAGTATAATTTAATTGAGGAGGAGAATTATGCGTATTGCACTCTTTTTCCCTAAATCAAGTTTTTTTTAATCCCATTGGATTTTTCTTGATAAGGCTTTTAATGAGGCAGTGTATATCGTATAATAAATTATGAATATCCAAGTAGGAGTGTTGTAAATATTAATGGGCTATGGGCTTATGCCTATTCACATTTAGCTCTAATGGGTTATAAGGGTTTGAGATGCATTCATCTACCCTATATATACAATGCATTTGTAACCTTACACTCAATAATAATTCTCTCTTCCTCCTCTCATTCTTTAGGTTCTTGTTTATTATATTTATAACATTATCGATATTATTTTATGTATTTCATGATTAAATCGTTCTCAAGATTTTGATACTTGGACTCATGTCCTTCAAGAATTTTCAAGACAATAAACTCCTACAGATTTGTTCATAGGCCAAAATCATAAGTAAAGACAAGACAACCTTAAAACCCTAAACTAATCATAATAAACAACATTATTTAGTACTAAATTATTTCTAAATTGCAAACATCTGTCAATGCAAGATAAAATAAATTATCAAATTCAGTTCCTACTGAGTACAGACACTATACGTATTAATAATTTCATAAATACTACATTGTTTTTTTACAAGATTTAAGTGACGAAAGATTAACATCACATGTTACAACTTGGGATCAATCTAGCCACGTGCGTAGCTTATATTGGTGTGTTCAACATGGAGGACTTTGTAAATTTAGCCTTGTTTCGTAGCATGGGCTACACTTTTTTCTTTTCTTAACATTTCTAAGCTAGAACGAAGTATGTAGAACGGTTAACATCTTTGGTTCTCAACATTGGTAAAATTATACGCATGTAAAAACATGTAAGTAGCTATAAATAAGTACATATGTCATATGTGTGTAAATTGAAAAAGTAAGTAAACTATCGCAAGAGTGGTCTATAAATATTCCTATTTTTGTTGATTGCATGGTATCACCAACGATCGAATTGAATGGTCTTTGGCTTTAACTCTTTCATCCGATGCTCTTAAACTTGTTTCAAATTCTCTTTCATTCTTTTTCTTAACATCTCTCTATCTCCGAACATATATACATACAAACATGTATATATATAGATTGATATTATAATGACTTCTCAAAAGGTCCTATTAACTATTTGAGAAAAACCTAGCTTGATCAAGTATCCCATTTCTAACCATGCCTCCATTTCTTCTTACCTCACCATCAGTTTCACCCACAATAGACACAAAATCTAGACAAAATCCTTTAATTTTTGATGCATCTTTTCTTCAAAATGAAACTAGCATACCCCAACAATTTGTGTGGCCGGAGGACGAAAAGCCCTACCATGGGCCACCACCACCACAACTTTATGTTCCTCCCATCGACCTTAAGGGTTTCCTCTCTTATGAACCAATTGCAATGTCCAATGCATCTCGACTAGTTGACTTGGCTTGTCGAAAACATGGGTTCTTTCAAGTTATTAACCACGGTATTGATTCCAGATTGATAAATGAAGCTCACAAGATCATGGAATATTTTTTTAGAATGCCACTTTTGGAGAAGCAAAGGGCTCAAAGAAGAGCTGGAGAATATTGTGGTTATGCTAGTAGTTTTACTAATAGATTCTCTTCAAAACTTCCGTGGAAAGAAACCCTTTCTTTCCGGTACTCCGCTGATCCACAATGCTTAAACTTAGTTCCAGATTATTTCTTGAATGTGATGGGAGAAGATTTTAGTCATTTCGGGTACCAAAAACATTCTATATTTCCCTTTTCACATAAGCAGACATCCGGTTTTGTTCTTGTATTAGAAGCAACTTGCTGCTACTAATACAAGAAAATTAGCAGTCACTAATTACTCTTGCACCATAAAATCTTAACTTAAATTTTATTTTTTATTATTATTTTTTTATTTAGGAGAGTTTGTCAAGAATATTGTGAAGCTATGAACAAGCTTTCTCTTGTTATTATGGAGCTACTAGGATTGAGCCTTGGGATCAGCTATTCTTGTTTTACGGATTTCTACAAAGACAACGATTCCATAATGAGATTTAACTACTATCCACCTTGCCAAAAACCGGACCAAGCACTTGGAACCGGTCCTCACTGTGATCCAACATCTCTAACCATCCTTCATCAGGACAATGTTGGTGGGCTTGAAGTTTTCGTGGAAGATAAATGGCACTCGGTCGCTCCATGTTCCAACGCTTTTGTTATCAATATTGGAGATACATTCATGGTAAGTATTTTATTTTTTCACGGAAATCTGTTAGATCACCCTAGCAAGACGCTAGAGGAATGAGAACAAATTACATGAGAGTTTTACAAGCCATAATTAATTGGATCATGGATCCAATTGATCGATAATGCAGATACATACTGAGGTAGATTTGTATGTGGATTTTGAGATTAAGTTGTCTTTTTTACAGGCATTATCGAACGGACTATACAAGAGCTGCTTACATAGAGCGGTTGTGAACAGCCATACACCAAGAAAGAGTCTTGCGTTCTTTCTGTCTCCTAGAATGGACAAAGTCATATGCCCGCCTAAAGAGTTGGTCGCGGATGATGACCAGAGAATATATCCAGATTTTACATGGTCGACATTCCTAGAATTTACTCAGAAACATTATAGAGCAGACATGAATACCCTTGAAGCCTTCTCAAATTGGCTTCGAAATGAAACTAAATGTTGAATTCATTTAATTTGGAACTTGAACTAATTAATTAAATACCTAACTAAGCATCCAGTTTCAATTTTGTACATATTAATATCTATTCTTCCGTGCCATCGTAAGCAACAAAATACAAACTCGAGCCTTGACTCTGTTTTGAATAGTTTTTGTCTCATTTGGTTCAGAGCCTTGATTAGACTAGCTAAGCTAGTATAGTTTTCTATCATTTATAAGCAAAAATAAGAAGGTGATACCATAAAATACAACCTATTTGTAATTTGGTCATTATAATTTTATATATCAGAACCTGGCAATTGATGTTAAACGTCGATTAGCGGGTTGTTGCGGCCAAGTAGATTGAGCTAATGAACAGACACTAGGGTACAGTCCAAGGCCATGGCTATGACAAGAGGGGACAATGGTGGTGGGGTGAATGTGTGTACCGTAATGGTACCTTGATCCTCAATTGAGAACCTTTTAGACCATATGCCTCACTTTAATATAACCTATAGTACGTCCACAATATTTATTCTATAAGTATATCATCTCTTTTATTGATTTATTGCAGAGCTAGACAAAAGAACACAGTGAGAAAACCTAAAACGTGGATTCTATGAAGAAAATAGTTAGAGATGTTGGAGCACAATGTATTCTTCGTACCTCAACTACGAAGGGAGACAATAAAAAAATAATAATAAAAAAAAATAAAAAATAATAAAATTTAAAAAAATGAGGGATCACGTAAAACGGAGATCCGATTAAAAGAAAAAGGAAAAGAAAAAGAAAAAAAAAAAAAATCATCTCGGACTGCTAAAGAGAGAGGGGTCTAACCAAGAGGAGGATTTATATACCCTTGTTTTGGTAGAGATTACGTATTTTGTAGAGAGGCCATTCAGTTTTGCTTCGACACTGTTGGAAAATCTAAACAAGAAATGGAAGAACGCTATGGGGAAACCTAGAACTTTTGAGAATGATTACAAGATGCAACACCAACAAAATGACATTGAAACTACTCTCCATATTTTTTTGGAATGCTTGGTGGCTGTCGATCTTTGGGATAGGTTTTGAGATGTTAACACGTTGGTGATTTACCAAAAGACAAACGGGTTAATCACGTGGTGTGATTCATTATCCCTCAACAATCATATGAAAATTTGTTCGGACATTTTGACTCAAATGACATCTTGGATACTATGGTGTTATAGAAACCGTATTTGCTTCGACTTGAAACCGCCGAGAAAGGATACTCCTTTGGAAGATATTAAGGTTCTTTCGCATTGTTGGATAATTAATAGGAATAGTAAGTCGAGTATCAATTGGTTAGAATGGATCTTCGATCCTAGTATTTATTGTAAAAACACCATGTAATCTCTATTTTTTTCTTAGCGTCTTGCTAGAGTGTTAATCAAATCACCTTCAAAAAAAAAAGTTATAGTCTAATCCTAACCTAATTCCGGTATACATTTAAATCCTTAATTAGATTAATTATGCTTCTAATATTCTACATGCACCATGTTTATTGTATTTATAAAATACCGTAGGAAAATATATATAGGATTAAGATTATTATATAGTCAGAGTAACCATAATCAAAGGATGACCAGATGCTGAACCTCATAGGAATTAAAATACTAACAAGAGTAAGACCTAGAACACATTTTTACAATTTTAATCAAAAAAATGCATTACAATATATACAGACCTTATAAAGAGAGAAAAAAATTTGAGGTAAAAAAATATATATTAAAAAAAAAAAAAAAAAAAAAAAAAAAAAAAAAAAAAAAAAAAAAAAAAAAAAAAAAAAACCCTAGACATAGAAGTCAAGACACACAAACGGAATTGTATTGCGATCGTGTAAAACCCAACACGTGTCCCCATCTTTCCTTATGTATCACACTTTTATTGTCTTCTTTCATGACCTGATAAATTTCTCTTCCATAATTTTAGTTTCAAGATCACAAAGTTATGTTCAAATATTCGTTTAATTGGATTATAAATTCATTCAATTGCAACAAATTGCAGCAATTTTCAAAAATTCAAAGTTCATTATAAATAGGGTTATGTTGACTTTGAGTCTAAATAATATTACTATTCCAATTATTGATTAACAAACCATTAATTAACATCAATAACATCACTATCTTCATTTTTTTTATTTTTTTTTCTTTTAAATTTTGAAACAAATCAAGTGTTTATGAAAGTGCCCATAAAGTGTTTGATGAAATGCTTCAATAAAATAATATTTTGCTTTTAGAGTTTGAATTTGATTAAATGTCTTGGTTGGTGAACAAAAGCTATGAAAAGGCGATTTTTGAGTTATATTTTTTGTTGGTATAAAAAGAAACAAAGATTTGTTAAAGGTTCATTTTGATTTGTTCTTGTTGGAAAGAGATGGAATATCGTGTTGTGATTTGTTAAAGGTTCATTGTGTAAATGTTCATCCAGTAAGGGTTCATCAAAGGAAACTTAGCTTCAAGCTCATCTAAGAATTACCAAATGGCCAAGTAGGATGTGGAGTGTTTGGTAGTGCAGAATTGAAGTAGGTTTGTTTGAGGATTTAAGTATTCTGATTTTGGTTTTTTGTAAGTTGTCTTTAGTAGGTCAACCAACTTATTAGTTTCATCAACTGATGTTCATCGAAAGAATCTTTATTATGTTCATCAATCTTTATTCTTCGATAAAATGTTTGTAGTTTTTTATGTTCATCAATACAAAGTTCACCAATTTTGTATCTTTTACAATCAAAGTTCATTAACACGAAAAGTTCATCAATACTTTGCTCATAATTTCATCAATAAATGTTCATCAACCATGGTCTGATTGTTCATCAACTATTGTCTGAATATTTATTAATAAAAGTTCATTATATCTTGATGTACTACCTTGACGTTCATCATACCTTGATTCGTCAAATCTGGATGTTTATCATATATGGTAGATCGTGGCTTGGAGAAAAAAAAAAGAAAGGAAAAGTGAGGGAGAAGTAAATGACACGTGTCAAAAAGAGATATCATTTCTAGACCTTTTAATTGGAGCTCACTTTTTAATTGATATTCTACCAAAGAAATTACTTATAAGTAATGAGTTAGGATCAAATGAGAAGTTTAATTAAGATGAGAAGAATGAGAAAAATCACAACCACAAATTTGAGATACACCTATAAAAATAGATTCATCTCTCTATTATTTCTGCTTTCTTATTTGAAATATATGGCTAGAATTTGTTCTCATTCTTCTCATTTTAATAATTTCTCTCGCTAAATCGCTTCTAAATGTTTATCGAAAGAAACTTTCTCCAAAATATTGTTGTCAAATATGTTTTATTGAATGCCATGCACTTATTTTCTTTTCAATAATAGAATGATTCAAACACTTCTTTTTGTTTACTGACAATTTTATATTTTTTATTCTAGCCCGTATTATATGTTATAATTACTCTATATACTCCTCGGCTAATTCCTCTATCTTGTACTCACCATCTCTTATCGTGAAAATAACTTCTTCTTGAGTTCTCACCTTTTTGTGCTTCATCTACCTCAAACATTTTCTTACAAAAAAACTTATCTCAAGTAGCTTTACACTTTCGATCATATTAACTCGAGGACTTTTTCCTTCAATCTTTGCGTGTTTCTTCACATATATGTTTTCTGCATTCCTAATGACATACATGAAAAACCAAATTTTAATTGTAAATGCATATAATAACACAATTTATACTATTGCTGCTTTCTTAAAAGGAATTGATTTTCACACTCTTAATTTTTATTAGCACACTTTAATGTATGCATTAGACATTTGTACTTTAAATATAACTTGCTTTAACGAATTGTATATTAAAGTATCCAATAAAAATATATAGTGTGACAATCACTTCCCTTTTTTAAAACATGATTTATTTTGTTAAGGTAACAAAAACAACCGAAAAAACAGTGAAACAAAGCACTAAAACAAGTTGTGGTTCAGCATAAAGACAATGCACTAAAACCTAAAAGAAAAATGTTGAATATTGAATGATGACCATAATTGGATTTTTGTGTCAGCTTTAACGTGAGATTAGATACTCATCACACCATATTTTATTTTATCTTTCATCTTATTAATTCTTAATTTTCTATAAAACAATCAAATAAAATGCAAAGGTTAATTTTAATGTATCAATTTTTCATGTATATATACCACATTAAACTAAACTATGAAGATTAACTTAAATGAAGAACAATGAGCGTGTGTTGCCCTGGTTCACTTTTCTACGTTCCATTTTTAGTTAACGGCTATTTGTCTACATTCCTAGATCCTAGCGATGGCAAGTTGAGGCAAATATTCTTATGTTTTAAGAATTCGTACATTCGAAATTGATCTAGCCCAAATTGGTACATTTCATAGTTATAATTATTACAGTAATTTGTTTGTACCTAACCCAAAAAATGAACTACAGAAAAACGGAAAACTAGGAACCTGTAAAAATTCCAAGATAACGAACTGACAAAAACTTATCGGTTTTGATTTTGAATTTGGTAAAAACTGAATATTGGTTTTGGCTTCCGTTTTACCTAAAAAAAGACCCAAACAGAATCATGGCTCAGCCTCGTTATTTCATATCGTAAACACACATAAATTATTAAATGTAGATGCAGACATATTTTTCTTTATAGAAAGTGCATTTGGATTAGCTTTAGGTAAACACATAGCTTGATATTTCATGCATTAAAACTAATAAAGTGGTAGTGTATCTTTGAGAAGATGTGTAATAAGATACTCGTACGTGAGCAAAATGCGCAAAGTTGTGGTTTCTATAATCCTACATCCGAGTTGAATAGATGATGGTTAAGGATGTAAATGGATCGGGTATGAATTGAGCGAAGTCATATCCAAGTTCATATGTAATATTTTATTTATTGTTTACATTCATTTTAACTCGCTATTAGATGAAGCGACTATATTATCCATTGGATATCGACAATAAAAGTTTGTAATCTGTTATCTCATATTTAATACATATTTGTAATCATTGTTGGCATCAATGCAATGTTTGCTACAATTAAAATCGTAATGACGACATAATTTTAACAAATAGAATCAAAGCATAATTTATAATGCCATAAAAAACATAATATGCAACAAATGAGTCAAGATCGTCGTGCTAATGTACTTCACATAAAACAAATTAGAAATAAACATATAATTGAAACGTACTTATATGTAAAATAACTTAGTAACGAGTTACATCACATAGTGCTACACTTGCAGAAAGCTTTTACTGTTGGATATCACGAGCGAATTTCCTACAGTTGAAATATTAAAATAATTTATTTTATTTTTTTTTATCGAAAAAATATTAAAATAATTTTAAATATGCTAGTTTCCAGAAGTTTAAAATATAAACGCATAAAAATATTTTGTACAAAAATAGGCATAAAAATATTGTAAAATATCCTCTTTTAACAAAAATTGTAGCCAAGATATCCCCTTTTGACAAACTATGTACGGATAACGAGCCTTTTAAGTTAGAGCGGCTTAAAACAATAACAAATTATTTTGTACAAAAATAAGCATAAAAATATTGTAAAATATATTTATGCATGTTTAATATTGTTTTGGATACTACTTATTTATAGAATTCACTAAAAACTACACCATTCAATCCTGATTGTTTTATTCCATATATAACCTTAAAGTTTGAGAAATAAAAATCTTTGACGTCCGAATTTCATTAAGCTGGTAGTCGAAATTCTGTTAAAGTAAAAGTCGTCCAATGAGTTTTGGTTACAATGTGCTAAGATTTAATACCTCGTGAAAATTACAGGTTGTACAATTCTTTTTANACCAAGTCATAAATTTTGCATGTCCCTTTACAAAATATAAATCCAATCGAGAGAACTCAATTCCTATGTACCTATGTGTGTGTACTTAAAAATTTGAAAAAAATAAATAAAAATCACTATAGCCAAATGGCTATGTAATGAACTGTACTACATAAGAGCGAAGGGTAGCATGCCATTTGCTTGCTATTTGTGTCAAATCAGCGCAACATTTTATTTCTCACATTCACACATCAAAAACACCGCATCTGTAGTAGCTCAAGCCATTTCACCCTTTTTCAGACCCACCATACCCAATTAAGACACAAACCAAACAACAAAACTAATTAAAAAAAAATGTGGAATTGGCACAATGTGAGTTCAGCCACTTTGCAAATGGCACAAGGGGGTGGGCCAGGGTGTGGTAACATGCGAAATGACATGCCATTTTGGCTGCCACATAGGAAATGGTGAGCCATGAAGGTGAACACACCTCATGCTCTAAGCATTACGTTTCATATAAATTTATATAGTATGATTTTTATGTGAAATTTTGAGACATAACCAAAGAAAATAAAAAAGTAAAACTGGAGGTTAGCTGATTACATAGAATGCAATTATTATTATTCCTTATTCACTTTTCTAACTTCTAATACTAAAATGATCTTTTAACCTGTATCAATGGGTTATTTTGACGTCTAAGACTCTAAACATTGTATCCACTATTTTCATCTTTTTATATATACGATGGATTAAAATAGAAAATAAGACCCAACTGAAAACAATCATACTTTCACCTTTTCGGTTATAATGGGCCTCTAACTTTTACCCCATCTAAGCCCAACCAAACATACAAAAAAATTTGCTATAAATTATTATTGAAACAATCTCTACTTATTTACACTATTATTTTTCTAACACAGTAAGATCCAAACGAGATGGAGGGTATTTATAGGAAAGATACCAGTCAACTTTACTCTTATTACAAAAGCAGTCCCTGCGTATATAAGCTAACTAGTATCTAACAAGGAAACCGGCACCCGCCGCGTTGCGGCGGGGCTTCTTGTTCACGTGTTGTATTAATTATTTTTTTATTAGTTTGTCAATGTTTTATATGATTTTTTGACAACATTTGGCCGAAGCGTTATGATTATGTTGTAGATTAAAGTTTCGGGCTCGTTTTGTTCGTAATATTGCGGCATGTTTGGGTTATATGTTTATTATTAAAAAATTAGTAGATATCTTTGTTTTTATCGAAAAGAATTATATGCTAAATTTCACCTTTTTATAAAAGCGCACGTACGTCAAAACTATATTAATATTAGATTTGTTTTGTTTGTAATGCGGAGGTGTTTCTAGCGGTATAAATCGTTAGATATTTGTTAGATATTTGGTAACAACCTAACCGAGTCCAAATCACCAGAATGGGGACAACTTATGGCAGACCGCCTAGATGCCCTTCCGCAAGCAAAAAGAATAAACCCTTATAACAGTCTAGTGATACCCAAATCTGCTGCTAGTATCATCATCTTTTCACCGACGTTATTCCGACTTATAACCTGAACTAAATCGCGGAGACGCGATTCCTTTTAGGGGTATGTGCTGTAACATCCGATAAATTTCCTAAACCTATTTTACGAGTCAAAACATTTGCTTCTGATTTTCGTTACCTTTTGAACTTCTTTAAACTTGTTTGGGTTTGACAAACTGTGGATATCTTCTTTAACGTGAGCGTTATTCCCTTATCGAGCCGGCACAACCTAGAAAACTCGAATCCCGTCGCATTTGCCAAATACATCGAAATAAATTGATTTCCGAAATGTCAATTTATACTTGAGTTCGTTGGAAAGTGTATTTCGTGAACAACGGTGCAAGTTTCAGAATTTTTCGAATCCATTTGGTATGTCGAATGAGCCCCGAACCGTTTTGACGTAAAGTTTAGCCAGTTTGGCAGAAGTACCCCCTCCGCCCTTATATTTCATTTCAACCCCTCACTTTTTAAATTTCATTCTAGCCCCTCCCTAAAAGTATAAAAGCCATCTTATTTATTTAATTATTCATTTTAACACATACAACACACACACATTTCTCTCTTCTTTCTCTCTCTACACCCACCGCCGGCTAACTTCCGGTGACACCAGCAGATTCCGGCAACCGGAAAACTTTTCCGTCAAAAAATATTTTTATTTCACCAAACGATAGATCGAGCCGTCCCGACTTCATCAGTACCATTCACTCGCCACCACCACCCTTGAATCGCCGCCACGCGCCACCTCTCTGCACTGCCGCCACCACCGAAGATCCGATACCCCATCCAACGCTTCCATAAATACCTGAAGTTTGGATGGTTGTTCGAGTCGGGCTGATTTGGCATGTCACCGAAACTTATGTTTTAGCGAAACATGTTCTTAGGATTTTTTTTTCCTTAATCAATCAGTTGTTACTTTGTTGCTTGTTTGACCATGTCTTCAGTGATGTAGGAAACAATGTTAGAGTTAATTACGAATTTGACCAAATCTTTTACATAACAGAAACAAAGTTTTGTGATGGGCTCAAACATTTGGTCAATGCAAGATTAAACAGGCCAAAGATGGGCTCAAGAGGAATCCATGACTAGGCCCAAAAAAAAATATTTTTAAATGGCCATCAACCTAATTAGTATATATAGAGAATGCAATTCCTGTAAATGACTCCAGTTAGAAAGCTAACAATTTCTCCCCAACTGATTACATACGGGAATTGCTTATAATGTTCCCTACAAGTAAGATTTTGCTTGTGGAAAACTAGCGGAAGCAAACAAATGCTCAAGTAATTTTTCATTCACAAATATACAGTCTCACACTCTAGGAGTTTGTTTGACAAGAATGCATCCAAATTCTTACATATGAGATCATATAGATTTTTACACGCCTCTTCGGTCACTGCGCCATGATGAGGTGTTAAGACGACGTTATCCAATGCAAACAATTCCTTAGGGAAGTTTGGCTCATGCTCAAAAACATCCAAACCAGCGCCACCAATCTCCCCTTTGACCAAACACTTGACTAGTTCTTTCTCATTAATGATGGCTCCTCGTGCAATGTTTACTATTATTCCTTCATTTCCTAGAAGTAGCATCACTTCCCGATTAATCATGTGATGTGTTTGCTCAGTTAATGCACAAGAAATTATCAAGATCTCACAATTCGCAGCGAGTTGATTAATTCCAGGACAGAAAGGGAACGGGACTTGTGGTTTCATGGTTCTTGAAGTGTAGGATATAATGCAACCCATAGCATTAAGTCTTGTGGCGATATGAAGACCAATGTTTCCTAGCCCGACAATCCCTACTTGCTTGCCACCGAACTGGAAATCAAAAATTGTTGAAGAAAACTGTTAGCGTCGTATAACACACAAGATCACAAAGACTCGTAGTATATAGTCATAGCTAAACGCCTAAACCATATTTCCGACCCTTTAGCTGACTAATCTACATGACACTGTTAGACAACTGATGAGTGTATGTAGTGGACACATCAATAAAAATTTCTCAATGTTCAACAAGTTAACAAGTAAACAGCATATGGATATACAAGTGTGAGACCAGAGTATATTACCAAAACAGAAGACCAAAAAGATTGAATATAATGAACAAATTCGATCTTTATATGTTAAAAGGTGTCAGTAGATGTTACATTTTATTATTTCAGATTTTGATAAGTAGTAACAAACTGAACTTTTTTGCTAAAAAGGAGTCAAACCATAGAAAAATAAAGTTAATTACCAGCAATAGAGTTATCAATAGTTGAAATCATTAACTTTAATAACAGTTTATATAATAATGTAACAGATATTTGGTTAATGGTTATCATCAAGCAAGTTACCATATGTAATTTGAGCATTTGACCATTATATGAATATGATCACACATACCCAAGAAAATACCAAAAATATCATTTGAACAAACCTTATGAGCAAGAGGGAAATCTCCTTGCAGAGGCCAAACCCCAGCCTTCACAAACCGATTACCAGCACTGATTCTTCGTACAACGTCAATCAACAACCCAACCGCCATATCTGCAACATCATCAGAAAACGTTGACCCTGCGTTAGCCACAACGATTCCACGACGTTTGCATTCTAGGAGATCAATATGGTTGACACCAATGGAACTAGCTAACACAAACGTTAGCTCAGGAAGGCATTGGATGATTTCGGCTGTGACAGGACTAACAGCTGAACAGAAAATCGCCTTAACATTAGCTGAACAAGTGGATATGAATTGTTTGAGTGGAATAGGGGTTTCCCATGGTTTCAGAAAATTGTACTTCTTTGTAAATTCGCTCTCGTAGGCTCTGAAAACGAGTGGTGGACCAAGAACAAGAATTGCAGGGGCTAACTGCGCAGGATTCATTGATTCTTCGTCTGCTGGAGTTCAGTCGCTTGTACATCTTCATGGAATTAAGTGATTTATATTGTTTTTTTAAATTCTTGATGATGAAGCTAAGAAAATGTTATATTTCACAACACATGATTAATTTTGTATTCATGAAGATATTAATGCAGTGGACATGATCCGTTTTAGTTGTATTGTAGTAATCATATTACTCTATAGATCCCATAAATGTGGAACGTACATATCTAGATACCTACATATCTAGATGTATGATTGTGTATCCTTGGGAGTAACATAGTGTACGTTGTTAAAAAAAAGTATACAATATATGTTGTTTTTATGACCAATACTCTCTCCCAAAACTATTGTCACTCTTTTCTTTTTGAGATATGGAGCGTAGTGGTTTCACTTTTCTTAAATTTTATGTTTTTTGTTTAGAGACAATAATTTTAGGAAGCAGATGTTTAATTTTAATAATGTTATATTTCTGATTTCTACTAGGAAAAAGTCAAGCGTTTTATTAGATCTCAAAATTTCACTAGCTAGAAATTCGGACAAAATGGTTAAAATAAAAAATAGAAAAAGTTAACCCTCAAAATAACTCATAATGTGTAGGTGTACCTAAACGTATAATTTTGTGGAAAATTTATTAGCTTCTCCAAGAGATTTATTTGGGAACCTCTTGAACAAATAGATGTGTGTCATTATGGCTATCGTGAACGATGTAAATCGCGTAAACGGCAACACTTTTACGATCAGTCAGTCATGACTGACCGCTAAGCTATCATCGCCTTACACTAAGAGGTATATTTCGATTGATTTTACTCCTTGATTATATCTTCTGCGCACCAAATTCTAGATTCTATGACATATACAAATGGATATACGATAGAAAATGGTGCATAGTTTGATTGATAATGGGTGGGACAATTTTACATCTAATAAACATAAGGTCCTGGGTTCAATCCTTGAGACCTTCGTAGCTACAACAGCTGAGTGAGTTAAGTATGCCTTACAGCCGATTATGGGCCAGTTTTACCATTTATTAAACTTTTGCTCCTATCAAATGGATATATGATGAAAATGTTATGGATAATTATTAGTGGATGTCCATATAGCCCATAAGAGGCCCACGGCCCAGTTAGCTATTAGGGTTTTACCCTACTGTTTATCTTATATATACCCCATTGTATCTCTGACATTATTGATCAATAATAAGAATACTCATTCCTTCAATTCTTGTTCACAACACGTTATCAGCACGCTCTATATCTGTTTTTGCATTTAAATCGGTAGAGGTACGTCATCGAACCTTTATACCTAATGAATCTAGATCATCTGCCACGTTTCTCTTACTTTTGGATGAACATACTATTTTATTAAAAGCAAGGTAATTAATGCAATCTATAAATACTTTATGAATTGCTTGATCAATTGTATTCGTAATATTATTGGGCTATTAGTTGTATGCTTTTCTTTGTGACAAATTTATGCTACGTTCATGTTTTCCCGACCTGGATCAATAATTATTGGGCTATAAGTTACTAATTTTTTTTTTTATATACAGTATTACGTGATCTTATATTGAAACATTTAATTTTTTACTTGATCATTCGGATATTATAATTAGACTATAATATGTTATCGTTGGCTATTCAAGCTTTGTTCTTTTCTTTAATGCATACTATATTACACTTTAATAAATACTACCCACAATGCATGAATCGGGGTCTTTTATGCTTACTTATTTTCTATGAGAATTTTATTCCGTGGTTATTTTGTCTTAGAAATTCTGCTCGTCATACATCTGGACAATAATTATTGATTGAAAACTGATACTAATTTTTTGTTTAAGAATGCAAACTAGAGCAATTATTTAAGAATTATTTGTTGATTGTGTGTCCATATGTTGAAAGATTGATGTTTATGCACATTAATGTTTTACTTGTGGGTAATTTGGCTATAAATTTGAACATGTTTTGCTCTATTCATTCGGTTCAGTCTAACTCGGTAACTGATACGTAGTATTTAATAAAGGAATCGAACTAGTATATGAAGTGTGAGATGAATGATTTATTACATATTGGTTTCTAGGAATAGAGATAACTATATCTTTGTAGTCTCATTCAATGTAATTTCAATATGTGCTTTCAGTTACTTGAAGTTTTAAGGTAGTGATTAAGGAGCCAATGCATATTTGGTATCGCAATCATATTTAGTAATATTACAAATGAGGCCTATAGAATTTAATGATGATAGATCATAACAAAAGTTATATGTTAAACCTTGGTACATATAGATGGATGGTAGAGTGATTAATTACTATTTTCTTTTATCCCAATCATATTATGAATATAAGTTGTCTTGTAACTTATTAATGATAGTTTACCATAATTGGGATAACGCATAAGGTCGAACTGCTAAAAGTACCTCCTTTCCACACATTATTGATCTTCACTCTTACTGGCTTGAAA
This sequence comes from Artemisia annua, assembly GCA_014162995.1. NCBI lineage: Eukaryota > Viridiplantae > Streptophyta > Magnoliopsida > Asterales > Asteraceae > Artemisia > Artemisia annua. The sequence goes on along the minus strand of LBNU01009255.1, from coordinate 51,717 downwards.
CTATTTTATATATTCTTAAAGCATAAATAATGAAAATTGTAATAAGGACATGATGGGCTACTAGAGGTGGTATTATATCGTGAAAGTATGCGATAAAAATATGCAAATTAAAAGTGTCAGAGAAAATATACATTATTCTTATAAGTATGAGAAAACATATTTGTGTAATGTCAAAATATATAAACGATGCTCATGAGCAAAAGAGCATATAATTGTGAAGGTTGTCAAAAGTAATTGATATATTAAACAGTACAAGAATAAGATGTTCTTATTGACTGCCATGGAGTTTGTCTCGTACATGAGATTTATTTATCATATTGTTTTAAGAGGGATGCTACATCCACTCACAAAATCCACACAAATCACCCACACGCTGAGGTGTCGTCCACTGATTGGTGCAATGAGAGAGGAGAGAGAAAAACTATAATAAAATCCACAAATCAGTGAGTGACATCTCAGCGTGTGGGTGATTTGTGTGGATTTTATGAGTGGATGTAGCATTCCTCTTGTTTTAATTAGACACTAATTTTTGCAACACAATATATGTAAGTTAAAAAAGTTAAATATGAATGACTTATCATTGTTGTTTGTAGAGAAAGTATACTATTTGTTCCTTTCACATACATAAGAGGCAGACATTATATCATATCATTTTGGCAAAGACATTATTTGAATATGGGTATATGTACGTGCAAATACTATGTGTATATGTGTATCATAATATCAATGGTTAGAATACTATGTGTTTTACATATATTGTTATTAAAGATGAGGTTTACTCTTAAACTATATAAACTATATATTGAACACCTCTGCTATGGCTATTTTATAAGAAAAACATAGATTACAGCATTCCAAACGAGTAAGATGTATTGAAACTCTAAACCTCACAATCATTAATGATTTCTGCAAAGTAAATGATGTCATAATATATATATGTTGCTTTGGTGTTTAAGATTGATTTGCATACTTGTGATACAATTGAGCTATTAACTATAAGATTATAGAAAAGTAGAGGTGTTTCAGAAAATATATGTTATCATTGTGAACATGAGCAATATCTTGTCTAATTATGAACATAGAAAATATAAGACGAAATTATAGTGAAGTTTGCAACATTGTTGTTCTAATTGCTAAAGAATAATTGAGTTATTAAGTATAATAAAAATATATTTTAGTTGATTCATATTGTGCCATAAAGTATATCCTTATTTATCAGTGATTTTGTTTGCTTATAAGGCATTTGATTAATTGAGTAATGGCATGCATATGTTTTGCAAATTATGCAACTTCAATAATAAATGGATATGTTTTATTATATAATAATGTTATAGGTTCCTGTGCGATTATTCTCTTAAACTCTCTTATAGTTAACGAGAACAATAAGTGTTCTATTGTGACCATAAAGAAATAATCAAAATAACATAACCTCATGTTATGTTAATGAAAAAGAAATATAATTAGAACCTCAAGTTCTATCATGATTCAATTCGTAGAATCAATAACATAACCTCATGTTATGTTAAAAAAGAAAATAAAACCTCAAGTTTTATTATGATTCCCTCAAGAGAATCAAATAACATAATTAATGTTATTTATATTTAACTATGTGAAAGCCATAAAAGTGCTTATTTAAATTTCATTGGAGAAACAAATCCATATTATTCGACTTTAATATAAAATTAAGTGCAATCGAAGCACATGTAGTCATAAACTAGAGTTTATGAGCCAAGATTATTTATTGGCATGAACGGTTAGACCATCCCGAGTCAATGATGATGCGAATGTATAGAAGAACCATAAGTTTCTTCTAAGATAGATTTGATTGTTCTCATTGGAAGTTAATTGTTAATCTGTCACCACCATATTAAAGAAAGGACTTTGTCCTATAATGTTTTGGAAAGAATATAAAGGGATGTATTCAGGCCTTTACATCCGCCATGTGGATCATTTTGAGTTTTAAAATCGATGCATCGTCAAAATGATCATCAAATACGCAACTTAAGGTTAGCGTGGTTAGTGGCTCGACTTATAAAATGCGAGCACGGTTTTCCAAATTATATTATTGAGAATGGTGGTGAATACTTCCAAGTACTGGGCGATTATTGGAATAAGTGTTGAACTTAAAAGTAGCCCATGTTCATACGCGAATTGCTTTTGTTGAAACGTTTATAAAACGTTTTCAGTTGATTGCAAAGCCAATAATTATGAGAACAAAAGTATTACTTTACGGGGCATGTTCATCTTGCCAACAATCTATAATGAATCCTCCCCATTAGAATGGTTTTGGTCACGAACCATATGTTTCCCATATAAAGTGTTTTTGTAAATGTGCGGAACCTGTTGTGTAAATCCACCACAACGCACACAAATTTGGGATGTTGAAATTGGTAATTCATTTAGGGGGAGACTGAGCAGCGAGAAATATGGAATGAATTATGATATAAAAATATTGATCCTTACACTAATGAAAATGAACTTAAAGTTCAAGGGACAATTTACATTCTTGATCTAGTAGTTGCCGGACAAGTTTTGTGACCTGAATAAAGTGACTAGATCATACATACGCTGCTAATGCTCTAATTAAAATGTGTGTCCCAACATAAAAACCAATGATTGATAGTAAGTCTATGGCACGTCTGCAACGTGATAGACAAATCAATTCCAAACAAAAGTTCTCGAATGATTAGATAAAATGGAGCAAGAAAATGAAGATGGTCAAATCGAGGTAATAAGACCCCATAATAGTCAAGAGACGCTAGACATGAAGGTTATTGAGAAACCCCGGGTACATGAAAAACTATGAGATCTCAATAAATGATATATAATGTCTAGTAAAGTGTGGAATCGAAAAGTAATGAATCGACGTCGATAGTACTATTGTATATGATAATGGGCATGGAAATTATTATGAAAATATATAAGATAGCGCTATAATCATGGTGAGGATCATGGAAGCATACCTGCAGAAAGTGCAGATGTATAAATGAATGGCCAAAAGAAATAAAGACGCAAAGAGCTAATGAAAGTTTAAAGTCTCTTGTGACGAGACATGGTTACTGGGACTTGTAGTCCGTACATATGAATGTGTAAATTAGTGGATATGCGTTGGTCTTTATGAGGAACCGAAGTTAAAGTATTGAAACTTTTGTATTTAAGGAATGACTAATGGCACACAATATATTCGTAAAGACATGAAAATGATCATAAGGAGACATGCTCTCGTGTGGTGGATCCAATAATGTATTTAAGTTTGGCAATATAATAGTAATTGATATGCGTCTAAAAGTTAATGAATAGAGCTCATGTGGTTTTGAGATTTCATTATAGCATATAAAATGCATGGAGCATGCTAGTGAGTTTTTTTTAGAGCATATAAGAAAAGTTCTCGAGAAAACTACTTGATTGTATTGAATTAATCATGTGTTTTGGCAAATATGTTATAATCGCCTTAGTGTATAGTATTGTGCAAAATAAAGAATTTTGTTTGCCTATGAAACTTTATAAAGAGATCTATATGTGAATATTTTTTTAAGTTTCATACAATTAGATTTTACGATTGTAAAGGCGATTGAATGCATAGAAGCTGAATTTGAAACAAAAAGTTGCAGTTTGTCTTAGCTTATGAATTGAACATCTTAAAGATGTAATCATTATTCATCATGAGAGCTAAAGAAAGATGCTACATATACGGATAAATGACGCTCATGTTTATGAGGTCGCATGATGAAGAAAGACCCCTTGATTTTTAAAGATGATGATCACAATATCGATTTAAAGTGTCGCACTAAACATGATATAATATATCATTTGAATCAATTGTGTGTGCAATGAATAACTTGTGAAGTACGATGATGTACTTGAATGAGATGTATGACGTACGTTAATCCTTAAAATGGATATGAAAATAACATGTAGAGAATATTTATTCACGAGATTCTATCAAGACACTTCAATGTGCATTTTACTGACTCAACGAGATTAAGTGATGTGATCATCAGAGGGAGAGAAGATACGCGTTGCACTCTTTTTGCCTTGACCATGGTTTTGTCCCCACAGGGTTTTCCGGCAAGGTTTTTAATGAGGCAACATCCCCGAGCGTATAAGGAGTTATGTACTCTTTTTCCTTCACTAGAATTTTGTCCCACTGGGTTTTATCTAGTAAGGTTTTAACGAGGCATAATCCTCAAATGGAGTAAAATAAATATTTCGGTATCTTCAAGGTACAAAGGGTATGGGTTTATATTTTACTAACCCATCAAAACAAGTTTAGTTAGTTTTGCAGATGCAGGATATATGTTTAAGTTACCATGATTGGTCTCAAGTTGGATATATTTTCACAAGTGGCGGCACTATTTCCTAGCGTTCGATAGAGCTTACAATCGCCGCTACTTCCTCAAACCATACATCAATTCTGGAAAGGAGATACCAACTATTTCATGTAGATAATATAACATGCTTTGCCATATTCAAGAAATGTTACATCAAAGGCGACAACACACTTATCGTTCAAGTGATTATTTCTTGGACCTATATCAAGTGATGTAGTTATTAGAGGGAGATAATACGCGCTGCACTCTTTTTGTCCTTAGTCATGGTTTTGTCCCACTGGGTTTTCCTGACAAGGTTTTTTAATGAGGCAGCATTTCCTAAGCGTATTAACAATATGGACATCCAAGAAGGAGTGTTATGGATAATTATTAGTGGATGTCCATATAGCCCATAAGAGGCCCACGGCCCAGTTAGTTATTAGGGTTTTACCCTACTGTTTATCTTATATATACCCCATTGTATCTCTGACATTATTGATCAATAATAAGAATATTCCTTCCTTCAATTCTTGTTCACAACATAAAAGAATATATTATGATTTAAGATCATTTGAGGACCAAACTTTTTTTACATACCAAGGGACTAATCACCACCCTCCATCTTCCCTTCATCTTTATTTGATCTAATGGATGAGATTAATCCTAACAATTTAAAAAACCCACTTTCATCCTTTTTTTTAAAATATTAATATCTTTCAAACCGTTAATCGTTAAGCGAAAAAAAATATACCATTACGACGAGCATTTAATTATCTTTCTATAGATATGCATTGTGATATACTTTCGACAAAAATTTTTTTTTCGTTTTTTTCACGTTTTTTTTCGTGGCCGAAAAAATCACATATGATATATCATATATGATATTACATATCATATATGATATATCATATATGATATTACATATCATATATGATATGCAATATCATATATGATATATCATATATGATATGTAATATCATATATGATATATCACATATGATATTTTTCGGCCACGAAAAAAAACGTGAAAAAAACGAAAAAAAATTTTTTTGTCGAAAGTATATCACAATGCATATCTATAGAAAGATAATTAAATGCTCATCGCGATGGTATAATTACTTTCGCTTAACGATTAACGGTTTAAGAGATATTTAAATTATAAAAAATGGGTGAAATATTAAATGCTTTTAATCTCAACCATTGATTTCTTTTTAGATGGATGGTGGGGATGAGTCCCTTGGTATGTAAGAAAAGTTTGGTATTTAATATAACTCTACTCCTATATTATATGGTCAAATATCTCTATGACAAAAGTGTTGTTGATGCAAATAGTCTAGATTGCTATGTTAATATCCTTTACTTTTGAATGCATTTTCCTATTCCTAATCAGATGATCATAATCATTTTTGCCACGCAAAGGGCCATTTGTTGATTATCTGTGGCTTGAAACAATTTTCAGACCACTTTTGATAAGAGATACCCAAGAACCGTTATAATCTAATTCAGTTATTTTGTTCCCTTGAAAATAAGCTATATACAAATGATACGAGATTGCTATAGGACATGTTCGTTAATGCTTAATCCAAGAATAGGGAGCATTTCTACCTTGAATAAATTATTAAATTAGCAAAATGAAAAAGCATTATCTCAATATCTACAGTAACAAATTTGAAGCATCATCTCAATATCAACGCTTAACAAAATAGTATACTGAACCATCAATGATTTACAGTCAATCTAATTATTGATCCTAGAAATATAAGACCAAAAAACAAGAGGATCTGATTCACGAGAGTTGTAATTCACAATTAATAAACAACAAATATAACCAACCACCACTGGTTAGCGTGGTTTTGCGCCACCATTTTCTTCAACAGTGTTCACTGGAGTCGATATGCCACTTTTCTTAGTACCACTGGATCCAGTGATGGTCCGACCCATGAACTTCCCAGCCTTGCTTAGACCACTACCAACGGCTCCAAACCCACTTCCAACGAGCCCAACTCCAGCACCTACTCCACTACCAACAAGCCCAATTCCAGCACCGACACCTGTGCCCACTAGTCCTACACCAGACCCTACCAGTCCTGTTGCTCCATCAATGGCATCCATGGTGCTTCCGATAAGACCTTCTGCTTTAAGTCTCTTTTTCTCTTCTAGTATCATCTTCTCTTCTTCTATAGCAGCATCTTGCTCTTCTTTGGTGAACTCATGATACTTGACCTATATATTTGAAATCTTTCAGATCATTATTTTTTTAATTTAAAATTAGTACAACTATCATAATGATGCTGATGGGATGGGATAATTTATACTCATTCAGTACCAAGATTATTATATCATCTGACTGCCCACATAATTTCTTAAGAAGGTGTTCTAAGCATTATATTATTATACCCTTTGATGACAAAATATAAAATCTAAACCAAAGGGTTTGTAGCCCAGCGGTACCCCATGAGTGTGAGAATGAACCCCAACCAAAATGTTGCGGGTACTAGTAATAATTTGTTCAGTAAAAATTATATATATCTTAATGAACAGACTCAGTACTAGTAATAATTTGTTCAGCAAAAAGGGTAAGATGGTGATTTTGGACAAAAACTCGGCAAAAGATGAAAATCTGCATTTGTTTGGGATCATTCTCGTAAAAAAGAAATTGCATGTACTTTGTGATATGACCCATACCTTGATTGTAAGAGTTCCTCTATCCTTCTTATCTTTTATCTTGAGCATGTCAAGTGAAGGTTGCAGTTTCAACTCGATCTCCTTCTCAGTTTCTGGTTCAAGGTTGCACAGAGGCAATTTTGCTATGCCCAGTCGCTTGTCTTGCCCAATATCTTGATCCAATACCTGTTCGGTTTATTGCGCATGTGATCAAATATTATGAAGCAAAATGATTTGTTTTAAACAAACATGACAATGCCATTTTTCCACTGTGTAGTTTCACAGATCAGTTTTACCAAAACTTAAATATTTTATCCCACACAATTTTATCTAGTCCAATAAAATCCAATTAGGTACATTAGACCTTAAAGTTTTTCACCTTCAGATGTTCAGCAATGAACCCCCAATCATTGACATATCAATTGAAACATCAAAGAACACAAGCTACAGTACTCTATTGCATATATACATATTCAATGGTTCATAATACTTCCTTAAAAGATTTGGAAAATTGATAATCACATCACTACATCTCCTAAGAAATTATGGTTATCATATTGTCTCTAGGTAGAACATCTTACCATGTCTGTTTTTCTCTCTATGAATATAACTGCTTAGAATTTTAAATTTCCTTGGAAAAAGAGAATAGGTAAAGACAAACTTAGTCTAAGCAATGAGAGAGTTCACCATTCGAGAGATTTCACTATAATCTAGACACTGGAAGGTTCTTCAACCACAACTTAGCCAAGAAAAGACCCTACTCTGCATCCTTCCCACTGTATTCTGGCTTTAACAAAAGTGTTATGGTAACCAGACTATATGCCTATATGATAATTTTACTATCAAGTAAAATTATCATGTCTGAATGCTGTAAATAGTTTCATAAATTGTCAAGACCTAGGAATTGTTAAAAGTGCTATGCCGCCCAAGTATGAGTATGTTATAAAATGTAGCTCAAAATAAGATGTTTCAAACTATATGTGTTTTAAGTTGTGGGTGATGAACTTTACGGCACCAGATGACGTTCTTGACATAAGGATGCATGTCTTGCTGCTTGTTGGTTAAAACTTGAAAGGTTCAAAACTAAGGGTGAGCAAATGGACCGGATGGACCGGACCGACCGACAAAACCGACTGGACCGGACCGGACCGGACCGGACCGACCACATTCGGTCCGATCCTCGGTCTAGGCTTTTTGGCTAATTCGGTCCTCGGTCCGGTCGGTCCGGTCCGGACCGACCGAAAAACCGAAAAAACTTGCCAAAATATGCCTAATTGGACCGGACCGGACCGAACCGGACCGGACCGGACCGACTACATTCGGTCTCGGTCTTGGTCCGGGTTTTTGCCTTAATTCGGTCTTCGGTCTTGTCGGTCCGGTCCGGTCCGAGACCGATGCTCACCCTTATTCAAAACAAAATAGCACGATATAGCAAGATGGTTTAAACAGGGCAACAAGACCGCGAATGTTAAGAACAACTAAACCTCATACTTTATAGTGAGATAGTGTTATGTGAAAGTTAAATCCACAATCTCTTTTTAAAAGAAGGTAAACTAGGTTTAATCAATGGAACGATCTAGGGGTTGTTGCATAGTTATTCACGCTTAAATATTGCTTGGAAGCTCACACAGCTTTTGACGGCGGTTTATTTGTCATTTTTCACATACATTTACTTAAAGATGTTGAAAAGAAAAGGACACAAGCTCGAAGCAAGAAAATCAGAGAACTAATTACCTAGTAGATGGCTAAAAACAGAAGAATGCTTACCCAGTTAATGGAAGGGTTATGCCAGGATTAAAAACATTAGACATCTAAGATTCTGAGTGATAGCTTAGTAGAGTAGTAACTAAGTTGTTCTGACACTTAGAGAACAGGTTTACATGTAGAAAAAGCATGTTTCATTACAAACCAAATAAACCAGAACAATTCTACAACTGAGAAAGCAGGCAATACAGAAAAGCAAAAAGGAGAAAAGTGTAACCTCGAGTACAGCACACTGGGTCTCCTTATCTTCTGCAATTAACTGAAGTACATGATTCCAAACAGGATTTAAGTTGTTATCAACCACCTTTGTTTTGAACTTTTCAAGTGGCCGAATATATGCAATCACATAAGGATCAGACTTCCCAATCATTTCCATGTTTTTCAAATTATTTGCCTTCACTATTGTTAATGTAACCAGTCCTTGTGGCTTAAGCTCCAGGTCACTGCGCAATTATCAAACAGTACATCAAATTTACATCTTCCTCAGATATAGAGCGATGGAGGAAGCAAATTACAAAACGCAGTTCATACTCTTTACATGAAGAGATTATAAAAACAAAACATTTACGTATGATCAAAGAGAAAAGATTAAGAACCATCAATACCTAGTATCCACACCTACACCACCAATGGGAACAACAATCCTGTGGGGCCACTGAAGCATATCTTGAACTATGGTATTTACAGTATCCTGCAAAAGTTACTATGTAAGTTAGTATGTATGATGATTCCTAAAACACCAATCACATCATAAACAAACTTACATCAATCATGTCTGAAAGTCCAGGAATAGCAGATAAACTTCCACCAACAGCCTTCAAAGTGTAATCAATTCTTGGCTTTGGCTGTTAAATTTTAAGGATTATGAAGACACAATAGTAAGCCTTATGTTTCACAACAACATGTGCAGATTGTAATCTTTAAGTTACACAAGAAGAGAATAGTAAGCTGTAAGTTAAGCAAGCTAATTGATTCATTTGTTGTACCTCAGAAAGTAAAGCAACAACAACAGCAGAGATGCAAGGAATTTCGTCAGAGAGTTGGAAAATAACACGAATAACTGTAAAAACTTGTAGATCCTTCAGCTGTAGCCAAGTACAAGTACACACAATTTTCTATTAGCACAATGATCTATAATCACCATGATAGAAAGTATTATATTCAATCGTAAACATAGCCACCTGAATAGGTAAATTAGCAACAAGTGCTTCAACTCCTAAAACGATATTCGGATTACCGCCCCATCGCAAATCAATGTCCATTGTTATTTGACCTTTCTTAAGGCTCTGAACACGAATACCTACACATTTTAAGTAATTATATGAACTTGAAAACTCAATTCAAAAGTCATGCAAATCTCAGATTTGCAACATATATGGACCGCATTAAGACGGTACCTTCAATCTTAGGTGCCACAGTTCCAAGAGTTAGTTTATTAAACTTCAATGATGTAATTCCTGTTGGGCGATATTCTTCCAATAGAGGCTCAACAGATTCCTTTATTATCATACTTGCTGCCTACATATATATAGCACTTCACAGTGTTAATCAACAGAAAGAGATGCTCAAATCATGATCTTTAAAAGAACGCAAGGTTATGTTATTCTGTATAACAGTAGCATTTTAATGTTCAAACAACTATCAGCCGATCCAAATGGAGAATGACATTTATATCCACAAACACTTTAAATTAAGAGATGTAGTGATGATCCTAGCAACATTCTTGACTTGACCCATCAAGTAACAAAAAAGAAAGATTCACTGTATACAGAATAAAGTGTGCTTGATTACCAGGGAGAAACGAAAGTTAGTTATAATGCAAGTACACAAGCCGGGCCAGTTGGCTAGGTATCACTCGAGCAATGAAGATGAAAAATGGAAGAGCATGAAGTACGGCAACATATTATATATAGTTGTAAATACTGAATACTCGAGGTAAAGAACTTACTTCTTCAATGTATGGCCAGAGTTTGCTCAATTGTTTATTCAGCCATTTCACCTGCAGTATAAAGCCATAAAGATGGGATATATCCAAAACATGAGAATTAGACAATCTCGTAAGATTGTAATTTTGAGAAACAAGTCTTTGGTTATTAGCTACAAATGACGATTAGAAAACAAGGTGACATGGGAGCTAATGTATTTGCTATGTGTGAAAAAGACTAACTAAACAGATATGTATATGTCGAAAGTGCTAACCTGTTCAAAAACAGGGAAAGATATCCATTCCGGAAAGTTGTCACCACATATTTTCTTTAAATCATCTCTGCTGAGACATCCAAGAAGCTTTATGTCAACTGCCTGAGAAAGTAACAAAGTATCTCAATACGGCCAATACCATTTCAACTCAAAAGTAAAAACATTTAAATGTTGCTAAGTCAAGATGATAAGGAAAAAAGCAATTTTGAATGTCGACTAAAATGTTATTGTCGTTGCAGTTCAGGTTAATGCAATTACATGTAGTATAGCGTATAGGATGACAAACACCACTTCCAGTATGCTAAATGAGTACATGTATCTAACAAATCAAATAGTAAATGGATAGCGAGTTCAAACATCCACTTCTTAGTTCTTACTTATGTAGTTTTACCTCCAAAAACAAATCTTCCACGCTACTTTCAGATTAAAAGGTTACATGGTCGACTACCTTGTAGCGAGTAATTCGCCTACTTGGAGAATACTCAGATTGAAACTATTATATATTATTCTATAAATGGAAATTATATGTATTACATGTTCACATAACCCTTGACCGAGTTTGATCAAATTCTGACCAACTTTTGACCAAACCGATTAATATAGGTATAGTATATAGGAGGACAAACACCACTTCCAGTATGCTAAATGAGCACACATATCTAACAAATCAAATGGATAGCGGGTTCTTCCTAATGTAGTTTTACCTCCAAAAACAAATCTTCCACACTACTTTCAGATTAAAAGGGTACATGGTTGTAAAACTCGCTAGGCCGTACTAATACTCTGGATTGAAATTATAATATATATATGTATGACATGTTCATAGAACCCTTGACCGAGTTTGACAAAATTTTGACCAAACCGATTTTTCTGGCCGATTAAGCTCAACTCGCCTCAGTCACTAGCAAGTAATCAGCCTTTTCAATCATCACAAATCAAAATCCCAAATTCACATCAATTATCAAACCCTAACACTTATAAAACAGTAAAATTAAAACCCCAACATTTAAAAAAAACGATATACCTTAGCGACACGTTTACTAGCTCGATAACGAATCATGTGACGCCAGCCAGCCATAATCCCAATCCCAAACACTATCCCCATCAATATTCCAGATATCAACCCCATTTCTACTCACCTTCAACAATCAATCAATAAAACAATTCAACTTAAAATTATATATAAAAAAAAAAAAAAAAAAAAAAAAAAAAAAAAAAAACTATGGATATAAAATAATAAGTAATTACTACCGTTTTGTTTGTTAGATCAAGTGAAAGTGGAGTGTTTGGATATGAAGATAAGTGAGTGTTATTTATTTATGTTAGTAAAGGTCGCTATCGAATTCGTTGTTTGGGAAATAATGAAGGAGGGACAGGGGGGAAATGGGGTCGGTGTTCCAATTGCAGAAAATGTGTGATCAACGTAAGAGAGAGAGAGAAGGTGAATAGTGAATGTGAATAAAAACGTTCAATTCTTGCCTTGTGTCGTCCGTTACTTGTTTTGCTCCAAATTTCTCTATTTCGTGTCCAATATATTTTTGTTACAAATAAAACCTCTTGGGGGACGCTTGAATGGTAAAAAATCACATTTCATTTTGTTGAGTTATGCTTGATTACCTTGTTTTCGGTAATGCTACATTTCATTATATCAAATTACGCATAGTTAATGATTATGTTTCTCATTTCTCACCTTTTAATACCATGAACTAAGCATGCCCTTAGTATTACTTTCTTTGTCTTAAAACGAGTACTCGATGGTCGCGCGTTGTGACGGAGCTAATTTATGTTCAGATTATTTCTAGTGTATGGCGCATTGTGGCGGAGTTAATTTGTAATAACAACTAATCGTACGTTAATTTGGCAGAAATAATATTAGTTTTGTATTTTTGTGTTTTATTTGCATTCATAGTTGAGAGTTTTTTGTTGGACAATATAAAGAAAATGGTTGTTTATTTAATGGTTGTTTATTTAATTAGTTTGCAAACTATAATGTATGTATTTATAGTTTGGCTTAGATATTTAGATATCAGTAAACTTCTAATACATCATCAAATGCAATCTCTTAAGGAATCTAAAAAATTTCAAGAAGCGTTGAGGGTGCTCGATATGATATTAAAGCATTACGCGACGAAGGTTAAGATTATATCAAGCACCCAACGCTTCGTGAGAATTCTTAGATTCAAGTAATATTTTCAATTACAACAGTGAAGAGTAGCTTGTTTGTAGGAAGTGCACCAAATGTCGTCAACAAAGTATTGTCATCATTCTCGCTAGTTGTTTGAGCGAGCGAGATCTTGTGAATTGCTACTCATTTCTGGGAAGTGTACCAACTGTAAACAAAATTTTCTCACCATAGTGGGTGCTTGCATTGAAAAGTAGCATAAAATGGGATGGGGAGTAGAAGAACTAATATACGACAATGCACTTTTGTTGTTTGGTCAAAGTGTCGATTACAGGAAACTTTGGTTGCACTTGAAGCCGTAGAGCTGTGGAAGTGGGTAAAAAATGTTGGAAGTATGTTTGAGATATTAGATTGAGTGGAGGAGAAAGTGTAGTTCAGGAGACACCCGCTGCAATGCTTTGTTGAATCCACCCAAACCGTCAATTGGAAGATAATGCATATTCTAGTTTCATAACAGATCCAAACACCCCTAAATACGGCAACATCCATGCCTAAAATTTCTTTTAAAAATGCATTTTGCCAATAGTCCATCACCCTTTGAGGTAGAGTTTTGCATTAAACCCAAACATCTCTAAAAGAAATAGCAGTAAACATTCTCTCTCTATGATGTTGCTTGCAAAACATGGTGTTCGCCCGCATAACTGACGTGATTGTTGTTCGGGACATCCAATTTCAGGTGTCTCTGCTGAATTTGTAGTTTCACCTGGAAATAGAGTTTCATTACGATGGTGTTCGCCCGCATAACTGACGTGATTGTCGTTCGGGGACATCCAATTTCAGTTGTCTCTGCTGAATTGTAGTTTCCACCTGGAATGAGTTTCATTATCGCACATTATATATATATATTATAGTATATATTAGATTATATATATTATATATTATATAATATATTATAATTAATAATTATATATATATATAATATATATTAGGTAATATATATATATATATTAGATTTACATATGACGCATCTTTTCATCTAAGGAACTAAATGCTTTGTAATTATGAAAGAAACTAAGGATCTTCCGTGTGCTAGTAAATCTAGAATAACTGCTTAAAGTATTGATTGGTGTTAAAACCAATTATATATATTTATAAGTCCAAGGAATTGCTCAAGAAATAAGCAAGACCCGGGTCGTAGTCCGTGTGAAGGTGAATGGAATCGTGGTCAAAGATTCGTGAAATCGTGTCATGAAAAAGTGAAAAGTGAATATTTTTGAATTTTACAACTAATAATATGATAAAACAAGCAAAAACAAATAATCATGCACAAGGTACAAGTAAATCAAGCAAACGAATCCTAAAACGCAAACTACGCAAAAATAAAACGCAACGTTATCAACTAAAATGCAAATCTAAACCTACGGGCTCAAAATAAATTTTAAAAATTTAAAATGATAAAAGAAATTTTTAAGAAAAAGAAAAATATATTTTTTACTTTTTATTTATTTATTATGAATTAAAAACTATTTTTGTATTTTATTTATTAAAAGAAAATTAAACTAATTATGATATGAAAGACTTATTCTACAAATTTATTCTTTTAAAAATCTTAATAAAATGAAAATGAAATTTAAAAATAAAATTAGAAACTATTTTTGTCTTTTTGTGATTTATTTTGAAATTAAAAATGATTTAAAATTCTAAAAACTATTTAAAATTGAAAAGAAATAGAAAATGATTAAGAAAAATTATGAAATTTTTAGGAAAATTCTAAAATTAAATTTGAAACCTAGGAAAAATAGAAAAAGTGGAAAAATAAGCAGAAAAGTGCTTATGGCTTAATAAGCAGTTTGGATTAGTGTTTATTTATAAGCACTTATCACCAAATCTTACTAAAACTTTGCAGAAGGTTCTAAGAAATCAATTAAGCTCTAACAATCTGAAATCAATCCAAAATTCACACCAGAACACTTAAATGGAACAAATAGCAATTTATACTAAGCACTAGAATAAGCACAAGTGAGCCAGAATAAGCTAGAAGCTTAGGGACCATGTAAAATACTTAAGCAAACTCTAAACTACTCAGAACACTCAAAGAAACTCAGAGATTAAGCTAAAAATCACAATTGCAGGCCTAATGTGAAATCAGCCAACAAACACCAAACACCTAACTGGCAGACCAAATAAGCTCTAAAGGGGAAACTAAAAGCAAAAGTAGCTAGCTAGTACTACTGACTACACAAGGAACCAAATAACTCATAAATTTCTCAAGTAATGAAGCAAATGCAAGCTAGTAAAAGTGGCTTATGCAACTGACTCCCCTGGTGCAGGGAGTTTTGTGAGCAGATAAGCAAGTTTAAGACCATTTTTCTATGAGTAAATGAATTTGAAATGACTTTTTCTTGTTGATACAGACACACAAGCTACAAATGAACTCAGAACAACAATTCAAATCTATTTTCAACTAACAACGAACTATAGAAATGTTTTAGAAAATCTGTCCATTCTGAGCAATCTACTATTTTGACTTTTTGATTTGAATGAAACTTTGACTTTTATGGATTTTGATGACTAAAATATGAACTGAGATGCAATTATAAGATATAATGAAAGCAGATTTAGCTAAAATTAACACTAATGTAACTGTAAATGACCTTATGCTATTGATTAATCCCAACAGTGAACTAAAATGAATCCTAAGAACTGATTTTGACTTTCAGCTAAGTAACCTGCAAATTTATGATTAAATTGAACTAATATAACCTACTGAATTATGTTTATGATATATTTATCACAATCTAACACTTAAATCTCTGAGTAGATCACTGTTCCAAACACCCTTTTAACAACCTGATTTCACCTTTTATGAAGTTATCATGAGAATTAAACCATTTTTCAACCATTCAATCACAAAATATGATGTAGTATACTGATATAGGACAGAAGCATAGAACTCAAACACAAATTATCACTGAATCACACAGTTACAATATATGACAAATACAAATGAACAGACAACTAGAAATGATGAAACTAGTTACAATTTGGCTACAATTAATCACTTAAGCTCAAATATTCATATAGCAAACTAATAGAACAGTAACAAGCTAAAATACTCAGATCTAAACTATGAATCTCAACATATACAATTTTATACTATTAATGGAAATAGGAACTTACAAGCTAACTCTCAGCTAAACAGAGAGGAACTTTTGATCATTGCCTGTCTTTATACAGGCTTATTCACACCAATACACCTTTGATCTACACCATTCTATCCCTAAAATGATCACCACCACCTCAGTTTACTTCTGTTGACCAATGGTTTGAAAATTGGTTATCTGACTTGAT
This sequence comes from Artemisia annua, assembly GCA_014162995.1. Lineage (NCBI taxonomy): Eukaryota > Viridiplantae > Streptophyta > Magnoliopsida > Asterales > Asteraceae > Artemisia > Artemisia annua. The sequence goes on along the minus strand of LBNU01009255.1, from coordinate 35,307 downwards.
CTATCTACTGAATGAATTCTCAACAACTATGGAGCTTGAGATATAATGAAAAAAAACTTATTTGAAAACTGAGTTTTGAGAAATCAATAAAATATTTTTGTGTTTTTTTTCTGTTTTTCTTTTATTTTTATAAAAATGAATGTAATAATGGAAGGTGAATGAGTAAAACTAGATTGAGCTTATTAACAGCTTGAATGAAACAGTAAAAACTTAAAAGAGTTACAATTTAGCTTAAGAGATTTCAAAGTAAACTATGGAAATAGAAACTCAAGGCAAGGAAAACTGAAATTCATTACTTGAAATGATAGTACATTTAAGCTAAACTACATTACAATTTGAGAGAAAAAATCATCAGAACTTCGTTACACTAAAAACTAACTACTAATGAGGTGAAAATGTCTACTATTTATATCAGAAGTAAGAGTGAAGGGTGCTCAGGTCTCAGAAACGTCCAGAAGCTTCATTTTTAGCCCTTGATCATCTTTGTGCTTCTTTAATCTGATGAGGACCCTTGGATCAAAATTTGTGACGTGGTTTGGCCAATGAGAGCTCTCCAATCTGCCATGCTGGCAATCCGTAAGTATACACTCTTTGACATTTGACATAATCCTTCTAGAAGGGTATCCAATGATTGGATTGACGTGGCTTAACCAATCATTTACTGCCATTTTGCCACGTTCGCTTGATTATGCTATGATATTCTCTCTGACACGCTCTGCTCACGTGGGAAGACCTTCTAGAAAGGTTAATTATTGGGAATTAATGTGAATTGAAGTAATTTTGGGTGAAAGTAATTTTAGGGTTTATGTGGAATTTGGGGAAGATGATGTACGGGGGTAAAAAGGTAGAGGGAAAAAGTTTATTATTATTATTTTTAACCGTGGGTTATAACTAAGGGAATTGGGCAGGGTTAGAGAAATAGAGTGTGGGCTTTTGGGTTTATTATTTAACACAAGTGATTTTGGATCAGGCTTAGATTAAGGCTTAGGATTTTTAAGTAGTAAAATTAAGCAAGGACCAATCATGTAAAAACTGAAACTTTAAGGATCAATTCTGCCATATTTCAAAAATACTCTCCAAGGGCCATTTGTGTTAATCTCTGATTCTTGAAGGACCTTTGTTGTCATCTTTTGTCTTTTCTTCAAAAATCTCTTCAAGGACTAATTTTGACAAAAAATGAAACTTCAGGGACTGAGAATGAACATTTCTTCAAACTTTGATCAGGGACTATTCTTGAAACTTTATGAATCTTCAGGGACTTTCTTTGACATTCTGAATTACCAGCTTTGACTTTTCCACTCCCTTGCTCGTTTTTTGCCAGTTTTGCTTGATTTATGTCCTTTTGTGAAATATCCGTACCTGCACGATCACAAACACAAAAACACATTTTTGTTTGGCATTTGTTAGCAATATTAGTCTATTTGGGTCGATATTTGGCTATGAAAAGGTATGTGAATTAACACATACCAAAATCCCCCAGACTAAAGTATTGTCGTGTCTCCACGCAATGTAATCACATCACATTTTTGAGATAAATAATTTCAAAATCTCTTTTTACTAACTTTGAAAAGTAGCAAGAACGTTCAAAAGATATTTCAAAATCATTTATTCCCTAAAACGCCCCGTTATCCCATTTTATTTCATATACAAACTTTACACTAATATTTTTGTATTTTTCACTTTATTCTTGTGACAGTATGTCGACTTTCATTATTTTGCAATAATTTTTAGGGTCATAAAGTAGAAACACAACTCATAGAGAAGTGACCATACGGATAAAATTCGTCATCCTTGATTTTTCACGAGCTTCCAAACTAAGCTTCTAAACGAGATCACAGCCTACTCAGAAATTAGATGTCAACATTACTCATGGAAGTTACTTGTGAAAACCTCTCGCTCCCATATCTTAGTGTATCTAGATTTTTTACTTTTGTTGAGAAATGAATTACTTCATATTTTCTTGTTTCGATATATTTTTAGTCCGATAAAGATACTAAGAATTAAGACGCTAAGTAGTTATTCATCTTCTCTCAAGAACCATTGCCCGAAAAATGAAGTCCACATCAAGAATTTTGGACACATATACACTCTTATTCACATACAACGAAGACTTTGGAATCATACATCATAATAGACATAAGTTGGGGAGAAACGCACGTGCACCTCATGTGCCTGGTCTAGGACCATTCTCATGCACCTCATGCGCCACCAACTTGTCTAACACTTAAGCACATATTTATCATTAAACTTTATTCTTTCTTTTTCATTTTTTTCTCTTTTTTTCATACTTTTCTTTCTTCACTTTTTGAACTTTTTTGAACTTTTTAACCAAGGAACTTTAACGGGTAGTTCCGAAACCTCATACATATAACACATTACTCTTGACTTGTATCCTTGATTTGTACCCAATTTTTAAAAGCAAAGATTCTTTTAAGAAGATAAAGAACTAAATTTCGCCAAAACCTAAATATCTTTAATTATTTATACACAAGATATGGGGTGAAACAATTTGTTGGGAGCAAAAGGCCACAAGTACCTTCGATGAGCTCTAAAAAGAACCAACTACTCCACGTATGGCATCTAACTTCTAAATAAACTCTATCATTTCTCGCTCTTTGCACATTTAAAAATCTCAAATAATGAGACTCGCGAATACTTAGCCGATAATCAGCCACACATATATAAAGTCAGTTACGGAAACTTGCAAACTCTAAGAAAAGAATTCGCGTTTTCTAGTTCCTTATGTAAAAGACTAGCGAAAGCTTTTAATCCATGCATATCTAAAGTCAAGTACGGGAACTTGCAGATTCTTAAGAAAGAATTCGCATTTTATAGTTCCTTGTGTACAAGACTAGCACAAGCTTATATGATTATCATTGGTTAAGGGAACAAGCTAGGGCTCAACACGCCCTGATCAAGTCAAAATTTTATTCCTACTCTCGCCAGCTGGAAAGTCAACAAGGTGTCAAAACACTTATTATATTTTTGCATACTTTTTCACATTTTTTGTACTTTTTCTCATCATTTTTTTTCTTTGAAATTTTTCAAAATTTTCAAACTTTTCAATTTTTGCATTTTTTAGGAAAAACGGGGTTGCGAGAGTAAACATCAAAAGTGAAAGTGCAAGGTCAAATCGAATCGAAGATTCACCCCCCCCCCCCAGACTAAAGATAAACATTGTCCTAAATGTTTCAAAGGTAAGGGTAATCCTAACAAAAATCTAGGCCGTTTATTAATTATGCCAAAGATAACGTTAGTCGATAAGAGTTTTGGATATCGGATTTCCATAAGCAACGAAGAATGATACTCGAGTGGAGAAGAGAAACAACGAGCACGAGAGTTATCATAATTCGGGACAATCCTGGACATTCACAAACAACCACGAAAACACGAGAATGGAAGAGGTCACCCCTCCTCACGTTACTTATTAGAAAATAGAAAAGAAAAAGATAGATGTATAAGCATGCGTTNCATAAGCAACGAAGAATGATACTCGAGTGGAGAAGAGAAACAACGAGCACGAGAGTTATCATAATTCGGGACAATCCTGGACATTCACAAACAACCACGAAAACACGAGAATGGAAGAGGTCACCCCTCCTCACGTTACTTATTAGAAAATAGAAAAGAAAAAGATAGATGTATAAGCATGCGTTGCCTCCCACGAAACGCTTTGTTTTTGATCACCGAGTCACGTAGCTTGACTCGATCCCCGAATTCAATCATCCTTGGGGAAAGTTTGGAGATCCGGGACAACCATGGGTGGTATGTCCCCTCCGAAGTAATGCTTAAGTCTATGACCGTTCACTTTAAAGTTGAGATAACTCGACGGTGCCATAAGGAAACACATGGGTAATGGTAAACGGTCCAGACCAATGGGTCTTAAGCTTGCCCGAGAAAATCTTCAATCGAGAATTAAAAAGAAGGACTCGGTCTCCTACAATGAAATCACGATTCTTAATCTTAGCATCATGAATCCTCTTCGTTTTCTCTTTGTAGATTAAAGAATTCTCATAGGCTTGATCACGTAATTAAACCAATTCATTCAATTGCACTTTACAATGATCACCCGCGGTCTTAAGGTCAAAATTAGCATGTTTCAAGGCCCAATAGGCTTTGTGCTCTAACTCTATGGGTAAATGGCAGGCCTTTCCATACAACAACTTATTGGAGTGCACCTAATGGGTGTTTTGTAAGCGGTGCGGAAAGCCCATAATGCATCATCTAGCTTATCGGCCCAAGAGGCACGATGTTCACCTACGGTACTTTCTAAGATCCTCTTAAGCCCACGATTGGACACCTCAACTTGACCACTCGTTTACGGATGATACGCGGTACTAAGACGATGAGCAACTCCATACTTAAGCATAACTTTGGCAAATTGGTCATTACAAAAATGAGTACCACGATCACTTATGATAGCACGAGGTGTACCAAATCGGGAAAATAGACTCTTTAAAAACTTAACCACTACTCGGGCATCATTGGTGGGGAGCGCCTTTGCTTACACCCATTTTGACAAGTAATCGACCGCCACGAGTATATACTTATTCCCTCTCGAAGACGGGAATGGTCCTATGAAATCTATACCCCATACGTCAAAGATTTCACAAACTTGAATAGCGTTTTGAGGCATCTCATCTCGTTATGAAATTTTCCTTGACGTTGGCACGAGTCACAAGACTTCACCAATTCTTGTGCATCTCGATATATCGTCGGCCAATAGAAGCCGAAATCAAACACTTTCTTGGCGGTAAAATTGGTACCATGATGTCCTCCCGTGGGTCCATTGTGGCATGCCATAAGAATCTCATCGGCTTCCTTGCCGTGAACACACTTCCTAATCACTTGGTCCGCACAAACTCTAAACAAATAGGGATCGTCCCAATAATAATGCTTAACGTCCTTAAAGAATTTCTTCTTTTGTTGGGACGACATCCCTTTCCTAATGAAATTCCCCGCATGGTAATTCGCAAAGTCGGCGAACCATGGGGTATTTGGGTCATGAGATAAACTCCCAAGTGTCTCGAGAGGAAATGACTCATTAATATCCTTTTTCTCGAGAACACTTTGACGGGGATTTTCTAATCTAGAAAGATGGTCGGCGGCTAGGTTCTCCACTCCTTTCTTATCTCGAATTTTGACATTGAATTTTTGAAGAAGGAGAACCCACCGCATTAATCTTGGTTTAGCATCTTGTTTTGTCATTAGGTATTTCAAGGCCGAGTGATCCGTATACACTATGCACTTTTTCAAAAGAAAATAAGGTCGAAACTTTTCAAAGGCATATATAACGGCTAACATCTCTTTCTCAGTAGTCGTATAATGAGATTGAGCGTCATTCATTGTTTTACTTGCATAGTGTATCGGCTGAAAATACTTGTTCTTCCATTGCCCCAAGACCACCCCGATAGCATAATCGCTAGCATCGCACATAAGCTCAAAAGGCAAGTCCCAATTGGGGGCAACTAAGATCAGAGCCTCCGTTAACTTCTTCTTAAGAATATTCAATGCATCAATGCAATCATTTGAGAAGATAAACAGGGCATCCTTTTCAAGAAGGTGGGTCAAAGGTCGGGCTATCTTAGAAAAGTCTTGAATAAATCGTCTATAAAAGCCGGCATGACCGAGGAAACTTCGGATTCCCTTGACGGTCATGGGATGAGGTAATTTTGCGATCACATAGACTTTGGCTCTATCAACCTCAATCCCAGCTTTGGAAATCTTGTGGCCGAGGACAATACCCTCTTTAACCATGAAATGACATTTCTCCCAATTGAGAACCAAGTTGGTTTCTTCACACCTTTTTAGCATTTGCTCTAAATGGGAGAGACAAGTCGTAAAAGAATCACCATATACCGAAAAATCATCCATAAAGACCTCCATTGTTTTCTCGATCAAATCATGAAATATGGCCATCATGCACCTTTGGAACGTGTCCAGAGCATTACATAAGCCAAAGGGCATACGTCGATAAGCAAACGTTCCATAAGGGCAAGTAAAAGTGGTCTTTTCTTGATCCTAGGGATCGATCGGAATTTGAAAGTAGCCGGAAAAACCATCAAGAAAACAATAGAACTCATTTCCCGCTAGACGTTCTAGCATTTGATCCATAAAAGGAAATGAGAAATGGTCCTTATGAGTTGCATCATTATGTTTACGGTAGTCGATACACACTCTCCATCTGGTGACGAGACGTGTGGGAATTAACTCATTATCTTCGTTCTTAACAATGGTTATTCCACCTTTCTTCGGAACACAATGGACTGGGCTGACCCATGGGCTATCGGAAATGGGGTAAATCATCCCAGCGTTGAGTAATTTGATAACTTCTTTCTTAATCACTTCATGAATTTTCGGGTTAACCCGTCGTTGTTGTTGGACGGAAGGTTTGAAATTATCTTCAAGTAAAATCTTATGAGTGTAAAAATGAGGGTCTATGCCCTTGATGTCAAAAATTTGCCAAGCGATGGCACTCTTATGCTTCTTAAGCACATCTAAAAGACGGTTCTTCTCCTCATCTTGAAGGTGTTTTGAAATGATAATGGGAAATTTGTCAGTTCCTTCTAAAAAAGCGTACTCAAGATGAGGAGGTAAATCCTTGAGCTCGGGCTCAGGAAGTTTTTCGTTAGATGGCTCAATTTCTTTGAATTCTTCAACGTAGATATCCTTCGGAGGGAGAGACGGAGACGGATCTTCATTCAAAAGTTTTTCAAGCAAAATAATGTCTCCCTCCGGATCGTAGTAAGAATCATCAACGTCCGGTGTATCAATAGCAAGAAATTCATCGACTTCTTCCAAGAAGAAATCACCTCCCTCAAACGGAGTAAGGGAAGGGGAAGAGTCGGCAACAATAGGTTAAGAAGAAGGAGTGGGATTGCCACTCGAAGCATCAAGAGAAAAACCAAGAAGTTCTTGAGAATACTCCTCCGAAACTACATCAATAACATCAATACAGTTAACGAACATGCAAGCATCGGTGGAGGAGTATCTCGACGTTTGGTCCAAGTTAAACGTGACGGCTTCATTACCATTTCGAAAAGTAATTTCTTCATCGTAAACAACAATGAAAGCACGGCCCGTCCTTAGGAAACCTCTCCCGAGAATGAAAGGAACCCTTGGATCGGCATCAAAATCAACAATCACAAAATCGGCGGGGAAATGAAACTTTCCTACATTGACAATGACATTCTCGGCGATTCCAATGGGATGAGAAGTAGATCGATCAACAAGCTCGAGGGTCATGCATGTTGGAGTAGGATCGGGAAGAGACAATTTCTTCAACATAAATTTTGGCATAAGGTTAATGCTAGCACCTAAATCGGCTAAGGCGAAGCATTAAACCATCCTTGGAAAATTACATGGAATTAAGAACTTGCCAGGATCTCCAAGCTTTTCGGGAAGCTTCTTAAGGAGAACCGCCGAGCAATTCTCATTCAAAGGGGTTTTGGCCATTTCAAATAATTTTTCTTTATTTTTCAACAAGTTTTTGATCATCAACGCAAATTTTGGCATTAAAAGAATAGCATCCGTGAGACTTAAATCAAATCGAAGATCTTGAAAATTTTGAAAGAATTTTTCCATTTGGTGGTTCGTTTTCTCGCGGAGCTTTTGATCATTAAGACGAGAAGGATAAGGAAGTTTGGTCTTGACGGGATCTTCTTGTTCAAAAACAACTTTTTCTTTTCCTTTGGACACATTTTCTTTTTGTTTAGACGTTTGGACAACCGGAGGTTGGATGTCTTCGGTCCTTCCATTATTAGTAGGAAGTTCCGTATCCGTTGTCGCCTCGGTTTCACGGTCGACTACCTTGGGAGGAAGAGAAGAAGAGGTAGTCGGAGCCGTAGGTCCATCATATGAAACACCACTACGTGTCGTGATCGCCTTAACATCGCCCATCGGGTTATCGATCGTGTTGCTTGGAAGAGACGTAGTACCCGAACCCGAGGGTCGATCATTTAAACGCTTGTTAAATTCGGCCATTTGATTAAGCATCATTTTATTCATTTCATCTTGTTTTTGCATAAATTGCTTGAGCATTTCATCCGAGGACGTTTGGTTTTGATTCACAACTTGATTTTGATTATTAAAATTTTGTCCTCGGTTGTTGTTATTAAAACCTTGATTATGATTTTGAAAATTCTCATGATTTTGATTTCCGTGATTAACATTTCCATGATTAGCATTTTGAAAATTCCCTTGATTCGGGCCTTGGTTGTAATTCCCTTGGTTTTGAACACCCCGATTTTGATTAAACCCTTGATTTTTATTTTGAAAACCATGATTTGTTCGATTTTGGTTTTGATTGACTTGATTATTACGATTTTGCACATTATGGTTTTGAGGCGGGTTGTTAAAACCGGGTGGTCCAAGATAATTGTTCGAATGGTAGCTAAGAAGATTCCAGTCTCCTTGGGGTTGGTAACCATTACCACCCATATCTATAGCATACACATTCTCATGAACAAGGGCAATTGTTACCGGACACTCATTATACGGATGTGGACCACCACACATTTCACAACCATGATTCACTACATTGACTTGTTGAGATGATTTTTCTTTCATTAAAACACCCATTCGTTTAGCAAGAGTTAAAATAGCCTCATTTGTTTTACTATTTATATCGAGAACATGAGACAAAACATCATCATTTGATTTGCTACTAGCACTTGAGACTTGAGTTTTGCTCCTAGAAGTCCTAACTCTAGCTTTATTCTCGATTATTGTGAAAGCTTTTGAGTATTTCGGGTTAACAAGTTTCCACACGCAGCAGAATTGAGTGAGTCTTGATTGGCGTGACACAACCCATTATAGAAAGTATCGATCTGGTGCAAGGGTGAAAACCCGTGATTAGGACATTTTTCCAACAACTCCTTAAATCTATCCCAAGCTTCGCTGAACGATTCATCAAAAGCTTGTTGGAAACAGAAGATTTGAGTTCGGAGATTAGAGAAGGAGGATAGAAATGATTCACGAACTTGCAAGCTAAATCTCCCCAAGTGTGAATTGAGTTCGGTGGTTCCTTTTCCAGCCAAGTCCGGGCTGCCCCCTTGAGGGAAAAAGGAAACAATTTCAACTTAACCACATCATATGGAACTTGGTTAATCTTTATTGTTTCAGCAATGTCGGTGAAGTTCCTTATGTGAGCATAAGGATCTTCATGTTCAAAACCATGAAATGAGATACTCGTGATGATATTGAGTAACCCGTGATTTATCTCAAATTGATTTGCTTGAATATCGGGTATCACGATGGCCCTCCATACACAATTGAATGGTGATTGGAGTTGTTCCTCCATCAGACGTAGATCATAAAACGGTTAGGGTCCCACCGGAGGGATCCCGTTTTGTTGAGCACCACCCATCGGCGGGGGTCCCATGTTTTGATCGTTATTGTTCATTTCCTCAACCGTTGGGAAATGAACACGATTCGTGTGTCGTATAACCCTTTCGGATTTGAAAATGGTGAAAGTAATTCGTTCGATAAAGAACGGGTGTTCATACACCAAAAAGAAATCAAAAGTGAAAAAGAAAAACTAAATTAGAAAAGAAAATGTTTTTGGTTTTTGTATTTAAGAAAACTTGAAAATCATAATTTTTTTTTCTTTTGTTTTGTTTATATATCACAATATTTTTGTGATCGATTCGTCACCCGAAATTGTTTCCTTTAAATCTACTCGTAACAAGGTGGTCGGTTGTAGAATTAAAGTAATCCGAAATCGACTAATTTCACGATCTCTTTTTGCGTTCGAACTTATTAGGTTTACAACACTCTCAAGAGGGAGAGAGAGGTTTCTTATTATATTTTTGGTATTTTGCAAACACTTTAGGAAAAGTGTTTAGTATTTTTTATTTTTACTTTTTATATAAGAAAGTAACAAAAGGAAGGTTTTTTCCAAAACAACGATTTTTAAAAAACGAAAACCAAAATTGACTTCAACCTTCCCCGGCAGCGGCGCCACAAATTGATTGGTGTGAAAACCAATTATATATATTTATAAGTCCAAGGAATTGCTCAAGAAATAAGCAAGACCCGAGTCGTAGTCCGTGTGAAGGTGAATGGAATCGTGGTCAACGATTCATGAAATCGTGTCNAAAAAACGAAAACCAAAATTGACTTCAACCTTCCCCGGCAGCGGCGCCACAAATTGATTGGTGTGAAAACCAATTATATATATTTATAAGTCCAAGGAATTGCTCAAGAAATAAGCAAGACCCGAGTCGTAGTCCGTGTGAAGGTGAATGGAATCGTGGTCAACGATTCATGAAATCGTGTCGTGAAAAAGTGAAAAATGAATATTTTTGAATTTTACAACTAATAATATGATAAAACAAGAAAAAACAAATAATCATGCACAAGGTACAAGTAAATCAAGCAAACGAATCCTAAAAACGCAAACTACGCAAAAATAAAACGTAACGTTATCAACAAAAAGACACATCTAAACCTACGGGATCAAAAGAAATTTTTAAAACTTTAAAATAATAAAAGAAATTTCTAAGAAAAAGAAAAATATATTTTTTACTTTTTATTTATTTATTATGAATTAAAAACTATTTTTGTATGTTTATTTATTAAAAGAAAATTAAACTAATTATGATATGAATGATTTATTCTACAAATTTTGTCTTTTTGTGATTTATTTTGAAATTAAAAATTCTAAAAACTATTTAAAATTGAAAAGAAATAAAAAATGATTAAGAAAAATTATGAAATTTTTAGGGAAATTCTAAAATAAATTTGAAACCTAGAAAAATAGAAAAAGTGGAAAAATAAGTAGAAAAAAGTGCTTATGGCTTAATAAGCAGTTTGGATTAGTGCTTATTTATAAGCACTTATCACCAAATCTTACTAAAACTTTGCAGAAGGTTCTAAGAACTCAATTAAGCTCTAACAATCTGAAATCAATCCAAAATTCACACCAGAACACTTAAATGGAACAAATAGAAATTTACACTAAGCACTAGAATAAGCACAAGTGAGCCAGAATTAGCTAAAAGCTTAGGGACCATGTAAAATACTTAAGCAACCTCTAAACTACTCAGAACACTCAAAGAAAATCAGAGACTAAGCTAAAAATCACAATTGCAGGCCTAATGTGAAATCAGCCAACAAACACCAAACACCTAACTGGCAGACCTAATTAGCAGACCAAATAAGCTCTACAGGGGAAACTAAAAGCAAAAGTAGCTAGCTAGTACTACTGACTACACAAGGAACCAAAGAACTCATAAATTTCTAAAGTAATGAAGCAAATGCAAGCTAGTAAAAGTGGCTTATGCAACTGACCAGGGGAGTTTTGTGAGCAAATAAGCAAGTTTAAGACCATTTTTCCATGAGTAAATGAATTTGAAATGACTTTTTCTTGTTGATACAGACACACAAGCTACAAATGAACTCAAGACAACAATTCAAATCTATTTTTAACTAACAATGAACTATAGAAATGTTTTAGAAAATTTGTCCATTCTGAACAATCCACTATTTTTGACTTTTTGATTTGAATGAAACTTTGACTTTTATTGATTTTGATGACTAAAATATGAACTGAGATGCAATTATAAGATATAATGAAATTAGATTTAGCTAAAATTAACACTAATGTAACTGTAAATGGCCTTATGCTATTGATTAATCCCAACAGTGAACTAAAATGAATCTTAAGAACTGATTTTGACTTTCAGCTAAGTAACCTGCAAATTTATGATTAAATTGAACTAATATAACCTACTGAATTATGTTTATGCTATATTTATCACAATCTAACACTTAAATCTCTGAGTAGATCACTGTTCCAAACACCCTTTTAACAACCTGATTTCACCTTTTATGAAGTTATCATGAGAATTAAACCATTTTTCAACCATTCAAGCACAAAATATGATGTAGTATACTGATATAGGACAGAAGCATAGAACTCGAACACAAATTATCACTGAATCACACAGTTACAATATATGACAAATACAAATGAACAGACAACTAGAAATGATGAAACTAGTTACAATTTAGCTATAATTAATCACTTAAGCTCAAATATTCATATAGCAAACTAATAGAACAGTAACAAGCTAAAATACTCAGATCTAAACTATGAATCTCAACATTTACAATTTTATACTATTAATGGAAATAGGAACTTACAAGCTAACTCTCAGCTAAACAGAGAGGAACTTTTGATCATTGCTTGTCTTTATACAGGCTTATTCACACCATTACACCTTTGATCTACACCATTCTGTCCCTAAAATGATCACCACCACCTCAGTTTACTTCTGTTGACCAATGGCTTGAAAATTGGTTATCTGACTTGATCTATCTACTGAATGAATTCTCAACAGCTATGGAGCTTGAAAGAGCTTGAGATATAATGAAAAAAAAATTATTTGAAAACTGAGTTTTGAGAAATTGACAAAATATTTTTGTGTTTTTTTTCTGTTTTTCTTTTATTTTTATAAAAATGAATGTAATAATGGAAGATGAATGAGTAAAACTAGATTGAGTTTATTAACAGCTTGAATGAAACAGCAAAAACTTAAAAGAGTTACAATTTAGCTTAAGAGATTTCAAAGTAAACTATGGAAATAGAAACTCAAGGCAAGGAATACTGAAATTCATTACTTGAAATGATAGTACATTTAAGCTAAACTACATTACAATTTGAGAGAAAAAATCAGCAGAACTTCGTTACACTAAAAACTAACAACTAATGAGGTGAAAATGTCTATGATGCAGGTTTTACTGACCAGGTTTTAATATTTATATTAGTCTCATTTACCTAAGGTCTACCTTTACGTACTAACAGACAGTGTATCCGATCGTGTGTGGTATAGCTAGTTGGTAAAGCCGAGGTCATCCCAAGAGCTAAGTGTGTGGAAATTATCTAAGTTCGTGTCACGTTTAAAAGGGGGTTTTATGATTGAAAGATTAATTAAACTAAGAAAGTAAATAACAAGACAAATAAAATAAATAGATGAAAGATCAATAAGAGAGAAGTAGTGTTAATCTAATTACTACTCTTTTTATCATTATGACTAGTTTTCTAAATGGTGCATCCTATCATATCGTCTGTGGATTTAATTCATTTCGGATCAGAGGGTTAAATCACCTACGTTTATCTTACACATTGTCCTATCCAAAACTATTGTAAAGCCTTGGGTTCATCGGTACGAAAATGTAAGAGTCATTAAGTGCCTCTACTAACATGGACAAGTCTAACGAATGCGGCATGGTCAGATCTTACACCCTCCTAACTCCGTTAAGTGTATAGAATCGGTAGGTGGTCCTAGGGTTAATTCGCACGTGTATGGTGATATTGCTATCACCAAGTCACATCCCTAGCGACTTGCTTCCTAGGTTTAATTCCATAAGTCTCTAGGGAACAACCAATGCTAATCACTACAGGAACTCGAGTGTCCCAAGCCTCGCCATGAAAGTATACAAACAATAGATAATAGATGCATAGAAAACTAAATCAAAACAATAACAATTTCATAACTAGGCTAACACCAAGAGGTGTTTAGCCACTCATATTCATAATTGCAGAAAAACAAGTTTAATTTAATACAATTCTAAACATGAATCGAATACAAAACAAAGGAATAGATAAACTTATGATTGGTGTGTGAATCCTCCCTTGGAAATGACTTCTATCAGGCTAGAACTTCGTTCCTCCTACTCCCTGAGTTTGTCCCAACTTTTGTGCGGTGAAAAGTGAATGCATAAACTCGGAATTAGGGCTGGTATTTATAGGCCCGACTTTGTTACGGCGTAGCTGATTAGATTGCTACGCCATGACCTTTGTAAATTAGTGTTACGCCGTAGCTTGATCAAATGCTACGGGCGTAATGTCTTGATAAGAGGCTTCCTACGGCGTAGCTGCTAGGGTTGCTACGCCGTAACTTCTACCTTGGCCTTGTTAGTTCCTCTCGACATCAAATTGGGGCTTACGTCGTAGCTGGAGAGTTGATTACTACGTAGAGCCCTTTAGTGGATCATTACGCTGTAGCCGTAGGACAGGCTACGTCGTACTCTTTATAAAGTCTTGTTACGGCGTAGATAGATGAACCTCTACGCCGTAGTGAGTGCAGAATCCATAATTTCCACATATTTGCTTCTAAGTCCTACCATTTCCGCGTATGTTCGTTCTTTTACTCATCTTTACCGTGAAACCAAAATAGGAAGAAATAAGAGTATATATTCTTCATACAAATAGAAAAGATGAGCATTTTAGGGGGAAATTAACACTTAAATCATGGGTAAATTTGATGTCATCAAATATCCCCCCACTTGAACTCTACTTGCCTTTAAGTACACCTTATTAGAATAATTCTCAAAAAGATATCTCCTAAGAATTTGGAGAGTATGAATTTAAAATCTTCCTATGCTAGATTATATCAAAGCCGAACACCTCACAAAATTGGAACAAACACTCACATCTCTCTCCTAATCTAAGTGTTAATTTTGGGGTGATCACTCAACGCACAGTCATAGAATGTATTCTATCATAGGCTTGGCAGTTACACAAATCTCTCCCACTAGAGCTAAGGTCGAAACAATTCTTAAAGGCAATATTGGGAGAACACATATAAGGCTTTTGAGTGTAGCGTTGTTACTAACATACTACAGCAAAGGCGACAAAGGCAATGGTACATGACCGGAACGCCGAGCAAGACACCAATGACTGCTCGAATCCCTTACCTAGGCATGATTCACAACTAAAGGGTAGGATAAGATATGGGATGCACAATAATGGTGTAAAATGAAAAAGAAAGAAAATAATCTTAGTCTATAACCGAGTTGCTACCACTTGTCGTTCATACAAAGTCCAAGTTTCAAAACGCAAAAATTGGATCATGTAACAAGTGCGTGCCATTAGAGGACGTCATGATGGGAACCTCACTTGGTCTTCATGTTGGTGATTAAGAACCAACAACTTCATTCTTCAAATATGACCGAAGTGGCCTCTTTGATACTAATTCCTTCAAAGCTCTTATTACGGTGCTATACAGGGTTGCGCCAATGATAACATATCTACATACGGAAATTCACATTTTTTTTACAATAAACATATCCCCCCACTTGGGATAAACAATACATGTATAATAGTGGGTTTTCTCATGATCTTCAATGATTTGTCTTCAACGTAGGTGTGATTCTTGAATCTCTTGAATTGGACCTCAAACTAGAACAACTTGCAACTTCCCAACCATAAACTAAGACTACACGGTAGACTAAGGTGTATAGGTGTATCGAAACAATATTGGTAAGAAACGAAAGGATAGGCTCAAAAGGGTGTATCTAGGGGTATCTTGGACTAAAGGTGAGTGCAACAAAGGGTTTGACACGGGGGTCGAAAAGTCAATGTGACTAATCGATAAACACACACATAAAGGTTATCTGGGTGATAATCCTAAAATATTACCTTCATAAAAAGTTTCTTCCAAATGTATCAAGAATTCTTAATACATTACTCGTAAATGGTTTCAAAATGATGTAAAAGCCAAGTTCTAAAGTTTACAAACTACCGGCACACTCATAATTTTGGTGGATTTTGGGTAAAACAGGGGAAACTGAAATAGGTTAAACCTCACCATGGTATTAAGGGTTAATGTGCTCGGCTAAGGTCCATTCTAGTTAGGTTCGGAAAAACATGTCAAAAGTTTTAAAAGTGGCATAATTTTTCAAAATAAACTAGAAAAATGGAGCAAGATAAAGTTCAGGTATATAATTCTACTCCCGTCCCCCCACTTGAGTTGTACAAAGTCCCTTTTGTACGTAAAATAAAAATAAAGAGGAAAAGTAGAATTAGAACGAGAACTTCCCTAAAATTCGCTCTTGAAAATGGTAGAAGGATCATGTTGAAAACGTGCCTTCGCTTCGCCTAAAGAGCAAACTTCAATTCCCTGGAATCACACAACTACCAAAAGCATAAAACCTAAATAGAAAAATAAAAAATAAAGAAAAACTTTACTCACTTTCGTAAACAAGCCTTTTAAACCACTTGGTGTCCCAAGTGGACGAATGAAGTCTCGTGAGGGTTTACATGGAACACACCCACAAAGTTCATTTAAAAACTAATACAAGTTTAAATAATGTTTTGTAAAAAATAAAAAGCATTTTTAAGGTTAAGAAGGTAGATACAACGTAGCTAAAATGGGGTGCTACGCCGTAGTTGCTGATTTTATTTCGAATGACACCTGGGGGTTGCTATGGCGTAGTCAGTGGAGGAGCTACGCCGTAGCAAAGATCTGGAGAATTTTTCTTGGTGCAAAAGTCCAAAAATTAGTTCCCCATCGCCATGCTTCCTTTAATACCTGTGAATTATTAGTACAAAACATACCAAACCAACAAAATAAAGAAAAATGAAAAGGAAAAGGATAATTCGGGTTGTCTCCCGAAAGAGCACTTTTGTTTATTATCGAGTCTTTAAGTTAGACTCACTGTTATGCCTAGTCTGCCAGTGGATGATGGATTTGCCCGTGCACGTCCATCTCCTTTCATAGGTTGTGCCTTATCCATGCAAAATTTGTGTTGGGTTTTGAAGTAACTCTACTTCGGGGTGCTACACTGCTGCTAGCTAGTCAAGTCTACTGCTAAGTGTAAAATCTCTACTGCTAGACAAGACTACTGCTGAGACTCTACTGCTGGAAGAATACTGCTGAGACTCTACTGCTTGTGTGATAAGATTATGTACGAATATTTGTATTTATAGTATAGATATTATGTAATATTCTATAATTTTAGAAGATCATAGTCGTGGGTAGGAAGTTGTTTGTAAGCCTGTAGGGTTCCTTGGTGTATAAAAGGAGATCCTAGGGTTAGACTAGAGTACGAATTATTCTAGCATTGTATTCACTTCAAGGTTGCAAAACCCTAGCACTATTCAGGGTGCTCGTATTCAATATATTGAAGTGTTTAATTGGTGATATCATTGTGTTTGTGTTCCTCTTAAGTTAATCAATAAATTCCGCATATTGATTAAGTTTGTAACAAGTCAGCTTCTATACATTGTTGTCTTGGTTTATCTAAGATAATAATACTAGATCAATTGCTCAACTGGGATCAACAATTTGTAGCGGTACGACAATATTCCTTGGTCTCAATCCTTCGAACTTTTGAAAACCTTTCTTCAGGTCCTAAATGATAGCGGGTTACCTCGTAAGTTTCTGCGATGATGGGTGGAGGTTTTTTGTATTGTAACCCCAACAGTTTACACCGCCATTGTTCATAAGTCTCATCGTCTGGGTCAGTGAACCCCTCAGTTCCTTGTAATTCTAAGTAATCCATAACCCCGTCAATGTCATCATCATCGGATGACGTTCCATCTTTTCGTGGTCCCTCTTCATTATTCTCCTTTCTTTGCTGGTTTTGTTCATTACCCTGTATGGTTCCATTGTATTCATGTTCGTAAGCTTTACATTCATATAGACTTGACTGACTCATACATCCAATCCAAATCTTTTATTTTGTAACAGCATCAACTCTTCCATACTTAATCTTAATCCAATCATCGAATCCTAAATTATTAACCCATTCCAAGTAATTCCTCTGGTTGTCATTAGTTGAAAACCATAGGTACTCATCGTCATTTACTCTCGCAATGCTACTTCCTCCATTACACTCATCTTCATAGGGGTCACAAGATGCCCACGTTTTACTTCCATTAATATCTCGGGTTTTTACCTGCTCGCACCAATGTGTCTTTTTTTATACTAATTTGTGTCTGTGATGAGGCAGGACTCTGATTGCTATCTTCATCATGTGAAATATCCTTGGCGGGCTTCTCTTTACTGATGAGATTATTCCAGATTTTCCGTTTTTCATCTCTTCTGACTTTACCGTGGACGATTCGAACCCAATCGTCAAAAACCATACTTCTATCCCATTCTAACAATTTTCTCATAGCGTCATTTGTCGAACTCCATAAGTGTTTATCGTTTCCTACTCTATTCGCGTCATGTCCCCCATCACAAAGATCGGCGTTTGGGTTGCATGATCCCATAAATCGTACCATTCCTCTTTGTTGACAGGTATTGCCTCGCATCAATGGTATTTTCTTACTATTTCTTCGTTATTCATTTCATGTTGGGCTAGCATCCCCAAGACGTTTTCAGCTTCCTCCCTTTTTATAGGGGTAATTTTTCTGCCAGATGAGCCCTGAGCATAAGAATTTGGAATAGTGCCCTTCATGCCTTGTGACTCATTGGAGGGGTCACAGCTCTTATTCTCGTGGTCTCTTTCCTGCGCAAAATCATTAAACGAATTATCCAGATCAGGGGTTAAAATTTCATGCGCAGTCAAGTCTCGTGAAGACTCTCTTTCATGAATGTTGCCATTACTGATTACATAAATGGTTTCTAATTTATGACACCGCCCTCTTTCGTCCATATTAAATACTATTTTTTTTATCATTACAAGTAAGAGAGATTAATTTATTAAAGACATCAATTATGGCATAGGCAGTGGCAAGCAAAGGTCGTCCTAAGATAATTGGTAAGTGGTTATCTTCTTCCATGTCGAGTATGACGAAATCAACAGGAAAGGTGAATTCATCAATGTTTACCAATACATTTTCAACAATACCTTTGGGGATACTAACTGTTCTATCAGCCATTTCTATGGTCATGCAAACTGGTTTAATTTTTCCCAAATTCAAGCGTTTGTAAAGAGAAAACGGCATGATACTAATACTTGTTCCTAGATCTGCTAAAGCATTACTAATAAACAAGTTATCAATTGAACAAGGGAGAATAAAACTTCCTGGGTCCTTTTCTTTAGGAGGCAACTAATGTTGAATTAGTGCGGAGCACGTGGTGTTTCGTCTTACTTCCTCTCCTTCATCACTATTCAAAGAGAAAAGGTCCATCTCCTCCTCGAAATCCACATCATTGTCAGATTCCTCCCAACCTTGCTTAGCAAAAAATTCAAGCTCTTCATCAGAGTACCTGAAAGGAGTATAAAGAGGTTGACCATTGTTAGAAAATATAGCTTTACATGCTCCGGAATTTTTAGAGCACTCTCCTCGTTCATCGCCTGCTTGCTTGGATACTTGATTAGTCAATACCCCTATCTTGGTTTCAAGACCTCTTATAGTTTCCTCGTGGCTTTTGAGGTTAAGTATTGTTCCTTCCTGAAACCTTCTAAGCCACTATTCTCGTTCCAATTGCTTCTTAGCCGACTCATCAAAATATCTTTGGATAGACCGCTCAAGATCGGATTGTGGTCGGTTATATCCTGACGTCCCCTTACGATAACTGTTGATGTTGTAACCTTGGAATGGTCTACTCTCCCCATATTTAACTTCCTCTATTTTCACATTGCCCTTGTTCAAAGGGTAATCTTTAGACAAATGGGGTCCTTCACAAACCTCGCAACCAACTTGAATAGCATGGACATTTTCTTTTAGCTTCTTCATGTTACGTCCCAAGCTTTTGAGTTTATTGGTGATTAGGGTAATTCCATCCGAGTTCCCAACAATGCTCCTACTACTTCCTCCTTCATGCCACTTTTGAAAGTGGTCCGCCATGTCTTCAATAGCCTTTAAGGCTTGAGCAGGAGTCATACTAGGGATTGGTCCCTGAGATTCTAGCATTTGGCGGGTTTAGATGTTGATCCCTTTGTAAAAAATGTTGACCATTTGTTGCTTGTTGAGATCATGAGTATGGCATTTGTACAAAAAGATCATTGTACCTATCCCAAGCTTGGTACAATGTTTCATCCCCGTCTTGCTTAAAGTTGTGAATGTCTTCAAGCTGTTTTGCCGTCCTTGAAGGAGGGCAATACCTTTAGATGAAATGCTTCTTCAAAAGAGCCCAAGTGTTCACTGTCCCCGCTGGTAACCTATCGATCCATCTATTTGCTGCTCCAGTCAATGTCATCGGGAATACTTTGAGCATTATCGCATCATGAGATACCCCCGTAATGTTGAACAAACTGACAATGTAGAGGACATTGTCAATGTGTTCATGAGCATCTTCCGTCTTGCTTCCTGAAAATGGGTCTTTCGCAGTTCCTTTATGAATTGATTTTTAATTTCGAACTGCACATCATCCCCAATAGCTGGCCTAACCAAACCAGGCCCTTGCTATTCTCGTGTAAGAGCCAAATATTCTTCAAGTGTGAGGTTATCAATGTCAATTTCTGCCATAGTAAATGAAACTTGAAAACAACCGTGAGTACTGAAAAAAATAAAACAAAAATTAAAAACTTAAATAAAATCCTAATAGCTCCCCGGCAGCGGCGCCAAAAACTTGATGCAGGTTTTACTGACCAGGTTTTAATATTTATATTAGTCTCGTTTACCTAAGGTCTACCTTTACGCACTAATCGACAGTGTATCTGATCGTGTGTGGTATAGCTAGTTGGTAAAGCCGAGGTCGTCCCAAGAGCTAAGTGTGTGAAAATTATCTAAATTCGTGTCACGTTTAAAAGGGGGTTTTATGATTGAAAGATTAATTAAACTAAGAAAAGTAAATAACAATACAAATAAAATAAATAGATGAAAGATCAATAAGAGAGAAGTAGTGTTAACCTAATTACTACTCTTGTTATCATTATGACTAGTTTTCTAAATGGTGCATCCTATCATATCGTCTAGGGATTTAATTCATTTCGGATCAGAGGGTTAAATCACCTACGTCTATCTTACACCTTGTCCTACCCAAAAATATTGTAAAGCCATGGGTTCATCGGTACGAAAATGTAAGAGTCATTAAGTGCCTCTACTAACATGGACAAGTCTAACGAATGCGGCATGGTTAGATCTTACACCCCTCTAACTCCGTTATGTATCTAGCATCGGTAAGTGGTCCTAGGATTAATTCGCACGTGTATGGTGATATTGGTATCACCAAGTCACATCTCTAGCGACTTGCTTCCTAGGGTTAATTCCACAAATCTCTAGGGAACAACCAATGCTAATCACTACGGGAACTAGAGTGTCTCAAGCCTCGCCATGAAAGTATACAAACAATAGATAATAGATGCGTAGAAAACTAAATCAAAACAATAACAATTTCATAACTAGGCTAACACCAAGAGGTGTTTAGCCACTCATATTCATACTTGCAGAAAAACAAGTTTGAGTTAATACAATTCTAAACATGAATCGAATACAAAACAAAGGAATAGATAAACTTATGATTGGTGTGTGAATCCTCCCTTGGAAATGACTTCTATCAGGCTAGAACTTCATTCCTCCTACTCTCCGAGTTTCTCCCAACTTTTGTGCGGTGAAAAGTGAATGCATAAACTCGGAATTAGGGCTGGTATTTATAGGCCCGACTTTGTTACAGCGTAGCTGATTAGATTGCTACGCCATAACCTTTGTAAATTAGTGTTACGCCGTAGCTTGATCAAATGCTACAGGCGTAATGTCTTGATAAGAGGCTTCCAACGGCGTAGCTGCTAGGGTTGCTACGCCGTAACTTCTTCCTTGGCCTTGTTAGTTCCTCTAGACCTCAAATTGGGGCTTACGTCGTAGCTGGAGAGTTGATTACTCCGTAGAGCCCTTTAGTGGATCATTACGCTGTAGCCGTAGGACCAGCTACGCCGTAGTCTTCATAAATTCCTTCTTACGGCGTAAGTTGATGACCCTTTACGCCGTAATCTTCATAAAGTCTTGCTACGGCGTAGATAGATGAACCTCTATGCCGTAGTGAGTGCAGAATCCATAATTTCCACATATTTGCTTCTAAGTCCTTCCATTTCCGCGTATGTTCGTTCTTTTACTCATCTTTACCCTGAAACCAAAATAGGAAGAAATAAGAGTATATATTCTTCATACAAATAGAAAAGATGAGCATTTTAGGGGGAAATTAACACTTAAATCATGGGTAAATTTGACGTCATCAAATATCCCCCCACTTGAACTCTACTTGCCCTCAAGTACACCTTATTAGAATAATTCTCAAAAATATATCCCCCAAGAATTTGGAGAGTATGAATTTAAAAACTTCCTATGCTAGATTATATCAAAGCCGAACACCTCACAAAATTGGAACAAACACTCACATCTCTCTCCTAATCTAAGTGTTAATTTCGAGGTGATCACTCAACGCACAGTCATAGAATGTATTCTATCATAGGCTTGGCAGTTACACAAATCTCTCCCACTAGAGCTAAGGTCGAAACAATTCTTAAAGGCAATATTGGGTGAACACATATAAGGCTTTTGGGTGTAGCGTTGTTACTAACATACTACGGCAAAGGCGACAAAGGCAATGGTACATGACCGGAACGCCGGGCAAGACACCAATGACTGCTCAAATCCCTTACCTAAGCATGATTCACAACTAAAGGGTAGGATAAGATATGGGATGCACAATAATGGTGTAAAATGAAAAAGAAAGAAAATAGTCTTAGCCTATAACCGAGTTGCTACCACTTGCCATTCATCCAAAGTCCAAGTTTTAAAACGCAAAAATCGGATCATGTAACAAGTGCGTGCCATTAGAGGACGTCATGATGGGAACCTCACTTGGTCTTCATGTTGGTGATTAAGAACCAACAACTTGATTCTTCAAATATGACCGAAGTGGCCTCTTCGATACTAATTCCTTGAAAGCTCTTATTACGGTGCTATACAAGCTTGCACCAATGATAACATATCTACATACGGAAAGTCACATTTTTTTTACAATAAACATATCCCCCCACTTGGGATGAACAATACATGTACAATAGTGGGTTTTCTCATGATCTTCAATGATTTGTCTTCAGCGTAGGTGTGATTCTTGAATCTCTTGACTTGGACCTCAAACTAGAACAAGTGGCAACTTCCCAACCATTAACTAAG
This sequence comes from Artemisia annua, assembly GCA_014162995.1. Lineage (NCBI taxonomy): Eukaryota > Viridiplantae > Streptophyta > Magnoliopsida > Asterales > Asteraceae > Artemisia > Artemisia annua. The sequence continues at coordinate 12,506 of LBNU01009255.1, read as the reverse complement.
ACTACACGGTAGGCTAAGGTGTATAGGTGTATCGAAACAATATTGGTAAGATGCGAAAGGATAGGCTCAAAAGGGTGTATCTAGGGGTATCTTGCACTAAAGGTGAGTGCAACAAAGGGTTTGACACGGGGGTCGAATAGTCAATGTGACTAATCGATAAACACACACAAAAAGGTTATTTGGGTGATAATCCTAAAATATTACCTTCTTAAAAAGTTTCTTCCAAATGTATCAAGAATTCTTAATACATTACTTGTAAATGGTTTCAAAATAATGTAAAAGCCAAGTTCAAAAGTTTACAAACTACCGGCACTCTCATAATTTTGGTGGATTTGGGGTAAAACAGGGGAAACTGAAATAGGCTAAACCTCACCATGGTATTAAGGGTTAATGTGCTCGGCTAAGGTCCATTCTAGTTAGGTTCGGAAAAACATGTCAAAAGTTTTAAAAGTGGCACAATTTTTCAAAATAAACTAGAAAAATGGGGCAAGATAAAGTTCAAGTATATAATTCTACTCCCGTCCCCCCACTTGAGTTGTACAAAGTCCCTTTTGTACGTAAAATAAAAATAAAGAGGAAAAGTAGAATTAGAACGAGAACTTCCCTGAAATTCGCTTTTGAAAATGGTAGAAGGATCATGTTGAAAAACGTGCCTTCGCTTCGCCTAAAGAGCAAACTTCAATTCTCTGGAATCACACAACTACCAAAAGCATAAAACCTAAAAAGAAAACTAAAAAAATAAAGAAAAACCTAACTCACTTTCGTAAACATGCCTTTTAAACCACTTGGTGTCCCAAGTGGACGAGTGAAGTCTCGTGAGGGTTTATAGGGAACACACTCACAAAGTTCATTTAAAAACTAATACAAGTTTAAATAATGTTTTGTAAAAAAATAAAAAGCATTTTTAAGGTTCAGAAGGTAGCTACAGCGTAGCTAAAATGGGGTGCTACGCCGTAGTTGCTGATTTTATTCCGAATGACACCTGGGGTTGCTACGGCGTAGTCAGTGGAGGAGCTACGCCGTAGCAAAGATCTGGAGAATTTTTCTTGGTGCAAAAGTCCAAGAATTAGTTCCCCATCGCTATGCTTCCTTTAATACCTGCGAATTATTAGTACAAAACATACCAAACCAACAAAATAAAGAAAAATGAAAAGGAAAAGTATAATTCGGGCTGTCTCCCGAAAGAGCACTTTTGTTTATTATCGAGTCTTTAAGTTAGACTCACTGTTATGCCTAGTCTGCCGGTGGATGATGGATTTGCCCGTGCACGTCCATCTCCTTTCATAGGTTATGCCTTATCCATGCAAAAAGTTTGAGTTAATACAATTCTAAACATGAATCGAATACAAAACAAAGGAATAGATAAACTTATGATTGGTGTGTGAATCCTCCCTTGGAAATGACTTCTATGAGGCTAGAACTTCATTCTTCCTACTCCCTGAGTTTCTCCCAACTTCTGTGTGGTGAAAAGTGAATGCATAAACTCGAAATTAGGGCTGGTATTTATAGGCCCGACTTTGTTACGGTGTAGCTGATTGGATTGCTACGCCGTAACCTTTGTAAATTAGTGTTACGCCGTAGCTTGATCAAATGCTACGGGCGTAATGTCTTGATAAGAGGTTTCCTACGGCTTAGCTGCTAGGGTTACTACGCTGTAACTTCTTCCTTGGCCTTGTTAGTTCCTCTCGACCTCAAATTGGGGCTTACGTCGTAGCTGGAGAGTTGATTACTCTGTAAAGCCCTTTAGTGGATCATTACGCCGTAGACGTAGGACAGGCTACGCCATAGTCTTCATAAATTCCTTCTTGCGGCGTAAGTTGATGACCCTTTACGCCGTAATCTTCATAAAGTCTTGCTACGGCGTGCCGTAGTGAGTGCAGAATCCATAATTTCCACATATTTGCTTCTAAGTCCTTCCATTTCCGCGTATGTTCGTTCTTTTACTCATCTTTACGCTGAAACCCAAATAGGAAGAAATAAGAGTATACATTCTTCATACAAATAGAAAAGATGAGCATTTTAGGGGAAATTAACACTTAAATCATGGGTAAATTTGACATCATCAGTCTACTATTTATAGCATAAGTAAGAGTGAAGGGTGCTCAGGTCTCAAAAACGTCCAGAAGCTTCATTTTTAGCCCTTGATCATCTTTGTGCTTATTTAATATGATGAGGACCCTTGGATCAAAATTTGTGACGTGATTTGGCCAATGAGAGCTCTCCAATCTGCCACGCTGGCAATCTGTAAGTATACACTCTCTGACATGTGACATAATCCTTCTGGAAGGGTATCCAAAGATTGGATTGACGTGGCTTAACCAATCATTTACTGCCATTTTGCCACGTTGGCCTGATTATGCTCTGATATTCTCTCTGACATGCTCTGCTCACGTGGGAAGACCTTCTAGAAAGGTTAATTATTGGGAATTAATTTGAATTGAAGTAATTTTGGGTGAAAGTAATTTTAGGGTTTATGTGAAATTTGGGGAAGATGATGTACGGGAGTAAAAAGGTGGAGGGAAAAAGTTTATTATTATTATTTTTAACCGTGGGTTATAACTAAGGGAATTGGGCCGGGTTATAGAAATAGAGTGTGGGCTTTTGGGTTTATTATTTAACACAAGTGATTTTGGACCAGGCTTAGATTAAGGCTTAGGATTTTTAAGTAGTAAAATTAAGCAAGGACCAATCATGTAAAAATTGAAACTTTGAGGATCAGTTTTGCCATATTTCAAAAATACTCTCCAAGGGTCATTTGTGTTAATCTCTGATTCTTGAAGGACCTTTGTTGTCATCTTTTGTCTTTTCTTCAAAAATCTCTTCAAGGACTAATTTTGAAAAAAATGAAACTTTAGGGACTGAGAATGAACATTTCTTCAAACTTTGATCAAGGACTATTCTTGAAACTTTATGAATCTTTAGGGACTTTCTTTGACATTCTGAATTACCAGCTTTGACTTTTCCACTCCCGTGCTCGTTTTTTTGCCAGTTTTGCTTGATTTATGTCCTTTTGTGAAATATCCGTACCTGCACGATCATAAACACAAAAACACATTTTTCTTTGGCATTTGTTAGCAATATTAGTCTATTTGGGTCGATATTTGGCTATGAAAAGGTATGTGAATTAATATATACCAAGTAAAAGTGCAAGTGACCTAACAGGTCGATCCTCTTTGAGTCATACATTTCCAATTCTTCCAATGTTTTTTTTTCAAATCGCTTTCAGAGTCTTCATTTATCAGAAACTACACAACACTGCTACCCCTACAGAATCATAAATCGCTTATTTGAAGTACTAAATCATGAATGGTCAAAATAAATATTCGTAAATGCCATCATGTATTATTCAGTCGTTTTCGCACCATATAAATTTATTCAACTAATAGTCCCATAATACTTGCCAAGATACTTTTGTATTAGAGTTTGTATAATCTTTCCATATTTCTTATAAATTATTTTTGGAACTCTAAACACGATCGTAAAACTACATAGAAGGACATTAGGTGCAAAAGATGATAAGATTTGTGTATGGTCTTTTCAACCCCACTTTATACAATGACACAATAGCTTCTAAAACGAAAAATCAGTTTCCTTTTTTAATTAAAGGTACTTATGAAATCATCAGTTATGACTATAACTTATATGCAGCGTATAAAATCAGCACTTATAACAACATAACATAATAAATGATATAAGGAAACACTTATTTCACGCAACCAAAAAATAGTTTGTAGCACTTAAGAAATCAGAAATTATGACTACAACTTATACAAAGTGTATAAAATCAGTACGCATGACCACATTTTAGACTCCAAAAGATATCGGAAAGCTTAAACTAACACAAAAATCCACTAATACCATACAAACTAAAAAAATCAAAAGAAAATTAAAAGCAAGTGAAACACAACTTGTAGTATACCATATAAAATCAGCACTTATGATCACATATCCGGCTCATCACAAATCTTAAACTAACCAAAACACATATCCACCAATCCACTAAATTTCAACCCCTTTTGGTTTTCAAGGTTCTAGGTCTTTCTTCCACCAACTTCATGCGATGTAATCCATAATCTCATATCTTGATACAACATTGGTGTGGTTAATTGGCATATGTATTGCATAAGAAACATTGTGATTACTGTTATCTTTATATTTCCTTTAGTTAATTTATACGTTCCATGCTCATACCAATTTTGAGTATTGTTGATGGACAATGCTAATCAAGTATTTGTTCAAGTATTTTTCTCAATCACCATAAGTGCTACTTAGCTTCTAGATGAAGTGTGAAATGAAATTATACAAACATGCGAGAAAATTAAAATTTGGATAGTTATGCTAACAAGGAAGATTTTCAGGATAACTGTGCATATTCCCTTATCTACATCAAGTGTTGGGATAAACACACCAATGTGGTTTTCCATTCCCCACTCCACATTTTGCTACTAGAACATTTGGCTGCTAGATGTTCCTATAGCTTGACTTCAGATGGATCAAGTTTGACTCCAATGGAAAACCCAGTCTATTCGTTCGATGCCTTCATATAGAAACATATTATTAGACTTTTAAAAGTAAAATGTGTGCCAGTAGATTTTTCGTGTTGTGTTTATCAAAGCCAACAACGCTAATGAATGTAAAACTTAGTGTCTTACACTGGAGTTATCGATTCACGAAATTTCACAAAACGTGACAGAAATAATAAAATTACGGAGTATCTGAGTTGGTAGAGAGTGTCAGAAAGCAAACCAACGCCATTTCAGGATCTTCTCCCCTTTTCAGAGTAAAACCAGTTTGCACGTGAACGTGTCGTAAGTGGGTTGCACAAACCAACATACGCATTACACGAGGCATTGTTCATTTTCTATTTAGAATACGCACAATATGTAAAATGGACATACTAACATTGGGGTAAGGAGGATGGGAGAAATCGATGTAAAGGTTTTCTAGGAAGCGTGCAAGGAGAATTTTGTCACGAAGAAGCTCGGATAACGGTTTCCTCGTCACATAACATCTCCTCGCAAGCATCATATAAAACATCTATATCGATTTCTTCCACTCTCTTAACTCCAACATTAGTACGTCCACTTGGTGTATCATGGATAGCCTAAATAAAAAGATGAACAATGGCCTAGTAATTGGAGACAAGATATTTACGCTTTGGCTTGGATATTGTATTGGCTACAAAACACGGTTGCATTTTGTGCCCCCATTTTTGCTATGCCAAAATTAAGACGCAACGGATGACATAATCATCATAACCAAGCAACTATTATCCAAATTAGATACACAAAAGCAACCTATGAAGTATATGGAAAATTGTATCACTTTAAACTTTTTTTTTTTTTTTTTTTTTTTGAGCGGCGAGTTAGTAGTTAGTGATTCGAGCCCACAGTTTGATGGTCTAACGTATCGGTGGTAGCATTAAAGTGAAATCATCAATAAGATAACGTCAAATATTCGAGCAAAAGATGCGTGGAAGAAATTTTTTTGTTTCAATATCAACCGTAGCGATATTTATGAGTAAAAATGCAAGCAAATATAAGTTTTATATAATTACGTACCAAAAGTTCATGAAATCAACCAATTTATATGTATAAAAGCATGGATAACACGAGTGAAAACATGTACAATTTGAGCGTTATAAGTGTATCTGAGAAAGCGTTGAGGGTTTAGACACGTATGTATTCAAGAAGACACATATATTGCCTAGTTAGTGCATTTTCAGAATTATGTATTGACACCCAAAGGGGAAAAAACCTTAATATTTTGATATTATGATCAATCTAATTTATTTAACAATAAAGGTTTCTTTAAAACAATTACAGTCCATTGGGTATGTACAAGTAAATTTATAGCGGTCAAATCACAAAAAGGTATCACACTATAAGGCCAATTTGAATTTAGGCATTTATTTTATTTTTCTCAATTAAAACTATAAAAGTCATTTTTTTACAACATAAAGTTTTTTTTTGACTTTTTGAAAAATGGTATCGGTCATTTTTCGGATGAATTGATAAAATTAATGAGATATACCGTTATAATTGAGCATTTAAAAGTTATTTCAGCTAAAAAATTATGCCCAGTAATCACTTTTGAAAAGTCAAAAAAACCTTATGTTCCACAAAAAATAACTTCAATACCTTAAATTACGAAAAATTAAAAAAAAAAAAAAAAAAGAAAAAAATTGAGTACATAAAATTTAAATTAACCTAAAGTGTGATACCCTTTTGTGCGATTTGCAATTTATAACTACATTAAGATCCGCTTTGTCCAATATCTTTTTAATCATAAGTTTAAGGAAAATAGAATTTTCAAATAATTACCTACTTATTTTTATAAGGAATCAATCTGATAGAATGTTTACTAAATTTTACCTCAATTTATTAAGTGGCAATCAAACACCCACTTAATCGTTTTTGAAGGTTAGTTACATCAAACATTATTTAATCTCTAAAATGCGTCTTCTCTTTTATTATCTATACTACTTATAATAGAGGAAGACACTTCATTCCTCTTTAATATTTTAAGACCACCATTAATACAATTTTAAGCAAATACAACCTTGAAAGCATTATTTACAAGTATCTAAAGCATATATAAAACTAAAAACACACTACTCATATATTACAATTAATACACTATTAAAAACACCCTTTCATTCAAAAATACAAGTGAGAAAGCATAATTTACAAGTAGTTGAAGAACAAATAAAACTAAAAACTACTATTCAACACATACAATTAATACACAATTTAATTCATTATTTCACCAAAACATACAACTATTTAACTACAATGTACAATCTAATTAAGCTTCCAAAACATAAATCCAAATCCAGCAGCCCAAAACAAAATAACATTTGTTCGCCAGAAAATTTAGTCACAGGGTACCCGCCGCCGCATCGCGCGGGTACCCTGCTAGTTTTGATAAAGAACTTGATACTTTATAGAAAGGAAAAAATGACTTTATGCAAGAGTTATTTAAAAATGGATTCTTGCTAAAGCAATAAGTTTCTTTATATAAACTTAGGCAACACGTTTTCATTCTATTCAAAGATATCAGTATACCTTGTTTTTCTTTTATATAAAGGTAGTTGAACAGATCCAAAAATATGGTATACTTGTTTATGGATAGTTAAACAAAAGAACATGGTGCGTGTGGTTAAATTGATTTAACAAAAGGTCATTTATTAATGTATTAATATATTTTATCCAACAATGTGTTCACTCGTAAGTGTGATAGTATAAAAGGCAAAACCATGAATAACGATGAGATTTTATAATGTCAAATATCTATTAGTGTGATATTTTGGTTATTTTGGTTAAATGTTTCATGTAACATACGATAATTTAATTAAAAGAACAATTTTAAAATGTATCAAAGAATGTATCCAAACATTTAGAGAAACTAAAAATGAAAGCAGTTTTTTTCTTATATCGTGTATGGCTAATGGCTCTAGCAATATAAGGTAAGCAATATATGACAATTTTTATTAAACATAAGTCAACTATTTTTTTTGTAAAATCTTAAATAAAGAATTAAAATTTTAAAACCATTATTAACACATTAAAGTTTAAACGGTGTTTTGAACGTAACACATTACTCATTTTTGAGTTCTTAAGTTTTAAAGAAAAAACATTTTCTCTTTATATATATAGTTAAGACCAGGGTTTTTAAAGGCGCGCCATGGCAACATCATGACGGCGCCAAGGCACGAGACATGACCTCAAAGTTATGAAATACACCAAGGCATCGGTTTTAGGTGTGGCGTGTTTCAAGTCTCATGTTACCACTCATATAATTATGAATATAGTATAAATATATAAATTTATAAATACTTTTTACCGCATTAATTCATGTCTTAAACATTATGCCGCCACGTCACACATTAAAGGTTAAGGCTTAATCATGCCACCACGTCAAGTCTCATGTTATTTATAACCTTGAAATAAACCGATAAGCGAGAAACATTTTCCAAAGAATTATTAGCATTAGACTATCACTAGCAAAACATATACCGTGTCAAATTCAATTAGAGAAAGAAAGAAAAAAATAACCAATAATTAAATATTGCATGACTGAGTTAGGGTTGTTGTCAGCCATATTAATTGCTCCTTCATTGTTGGCCTCATACTTGGTTTTCATATTGATTTTGGTTTGGTTTTATATCTAATTCGAGAAAGAATCATGGTTATGTAATATGTTATGGACATCCACGTACTCGACGACTCCTTCACACCCAATAATAGATATATTTTACTTTCTTGAAACACAAAGTTTCAATTTCATACAGTTTAAGTGTGCAAATATCTTTATCTTTTTTTCTTTTTCTTTTTTGTAGGATTTTTCGTTCAACACTTTATAAAATAGCATTGAAAGCATTATGATTACACCTACAACCATATTATCAAACATTTTCATTAAAAAAACACATATTACTTACAACTACTGATTGTTGCTAATGATATGGCTACTTTTGCCAAATACACCCACTATCTTACATATAATATTGTCCCTTAAATAACGTATAAGATGAATGTATCTAACTGGAAATGAAATGTTTAAAATTTGTTGCTGATAATATAGGCAATCTAATCTCGAGATAATAGTCTAAAACACATATGTCATTATCGTTTAATGCTGCCGACAACGAACAACACAACTTTTTGGTGGTAGGGCAGTGAACCTTAATTTATATAGCGCAAATCACAGCATGCATATATAAAATAGAGTAAATTACACCGTTCGTCCTTGTGGTTTGCGTTGACTGACGTCGTTAGTCCCTTGACCAAAAAAACTGCACCGTTCGTCCTTAACGGGCAAACGTTTGGCGTCGTTAGTCCCTCCCCCACTAACGCTTGTTAAGTGTTGTTACACCTGAAGTCCCATGAGGGTATACTAGTCATTTCGCAAACCAAAAGGACGAACAGTGCAATTTTTTTAATACGTTCGTAAGTTCC
>LBNU01009254.1:76320-111520 GCA_014162995.1 Artemisia annua | reverse complement strand
ATCATTAGATTATTAATCCTTGTTTCAAGTGATTCAATCCCTTCTCATCCATCCTCATCCAAAGTGCAAAAGAAGAATACTCCTTCAACAACTAAGTTTAAGAAGTATTGTAGTGTAGTTGTGTATATTGTGTATATTATTTTTAAAGTTGTGTTGTGCTTGTAATAAGTAGTTTAGGAGAAGTAGAAGTTGTGTAGGGAGAAGAAGTTGTGTAGTAGTGAAGTGGTGTGAAGTTGTGAAGAAGGTGTGGTGTGTATAAGTTGTGTAGAAGTTGTGAAGAAGTCGTGAGATTGGTTCTAGCTAGGATTAGAACCCGACATCTAGCTTTGTGTCGTTAAGCCAGTGTAAGCGAAAGTTGTGTAAGGTTTCTCCGCCACAAGGGTGTTTGTTGACATAGTGAAGAAAACTCTCGAGTAGGTGACTCGGGGAGTGGAGTAGGAACAAGGAAGGTGACCTTTTAGCCGAACCACTATAAATCCTTGTGTTGTGGTTTGATCTTTCTAACTCTTTTCATTCATTACTTATTTACTTATACTATATTAGCTTAGTTAGTTAGTTAGTTAATATATAATTGTTCATATATTTGCAAGTATTGAAATCACATAAACTAGAATCGAAGTTTTTAAAACAAACTTGTTTTTATAAATTTTAAAACGGACGTAAAACTATTCAACCCCCCCTTCTAGTTTTCCACATGTTTTACTTTCCAATTCTCACAAGCATACCAATGACTCGTTATAGACCGACGATTCATAATATAACCAACACAATTGCATCTTTCGACCTTTAAACAATTATGATGACCAATCAAGACAAATGATAAGAGACTAAACCATAACATATCAAATACATATAAGATAGATTCAATATTCATGATAAAAATCCAAAGTTAAACTCATGGCAGAGGTGCCTCTAACAAACATAAAAGTACTACTCCATATTCATATTAAAGTAAACTAAACAAACAATTGATATTGTCATTATATCGAATTTCCAAGTGTGCTCTCGTTCCAATAGTGTTCTCCAAGTGTTTCTATGGACTTCAACTTCTTAGCTATTGGTTTTGGTGCAAAACCACTACTAAACTGCTTCTAAAGATCAAGATATATTTCTTGGTTGTGGTGTGTCTAAACCTCCAATTTGTGCTCCTATTTATAGTGTAAATGTTGCCCTAGCACGTCCCTGGTGAGTTATGATAGGCAAGTGATCGGCCTCATCATTGATGTAGCTCATTAATGTAGAAAACATAACTGCTATAGGAAGTACGCTGCACATTTGGCGTAAAACTGGCGAGCTTCTCTTATATATATATATATATATATATATATATATATATATATATATATATATATATATATATATATATATATATATATATATATATATATATATATATATATATATATATATATATATATACAACGGGCGTACTTCATGTCTGACTCGTAGATACATAGTTGACCAAGGATACCCGTAAGCGGCGCTCTTTTATCTTATGACCGGCGTGCTTTAGTCCAAACTATGTCTTTTCCTTATATGTTCATAAAGTCATCCTTCTTGTGTGTTTCTCGCTACTTTCCTCCAAACCTTTGGCCTGCACATACATTCTCATATTAAGTACCAAAATTCCTAATAATAGGGTTATTTACCATATAATTCACATAATATCGGGGGTATAAATATGTATAATACGAGAATCATCAGTTCTCCATGAAAAAAACGGCACTAGCTATCTCCACGACCGAAGCCGAGTATGTAAGCACTGGAAAGGCTTGTCAACAAGCACTATGGATGAAACAAGCTCTCGTAGACTATGGCATCACACTTGATGATATCCCAATCAAGTATGACAACAAAGGAGCCATGGATTTAAGTAAGAACCCCGTGCAACATTCTCGGACTAAGCACATAGAAATTCGTCATCATTTTCTTAGGGATAATGTTCAAAAGGGAAATGTCTCAATCGAAAAGGTTCCAATGGAAGTAAACATTGCCGATATCCTCACTAAACCTCTCAAGAGGGAATCTTTCTTCTATCTACGTCTAGGTCTAGGAATGATGGAACATATCTCTTCTTCTTAACCTCCGTAAGCCTCCTTCTTCTTATCTGAGTCTAGGATTCTTTTGCGCATAAAATAAAATTGGGGAATTCTTTCTTTAAAACTTTACTTATTTTTGAAAACAAGAATTGCATAATTAAAACCAACTTTAAATCCCTTTTGTGCATGGAAAACCCCAATACATTCTTTCCCAAAAACTTCTCACATTTAGGAAAATCATCTCTCTCGCATTGTTAATGCAATTCAAAAACGATTTTCTCATGCATGCATAACGCACTCAAAATCCCTGATTGGATCATATAACTAATATATAATCTGACATGGAAAATGAGCAAAATTGATCCAAGGAGACTTTGGGCTCTTATGTTTTCTTTTGTCTAGAGTCGAGATAATCACATCTCTATATATGTTTCATGTAGGCACACACTAGGAGGCTATTGAGTTTGTTGCATTCACAACCGCAATCTCTTTCACAAACTCAAGAATGATCTTGACTTCATCACATCTCTTCTCTTATCACCCGGTTATCCACCACCTTCTAACAACACCCATTCACCACCTTTTCTACACAAATCTTAGACAATATGCATGCTCTATAATAAAAACGGACTTATCCTTGAAGACTATACTAGGACCAAGACTAGTTATTAGGATCTTGTTGTAATAGTCATCCTTATGTATGACTTTGTTCGTCTCTTATGAATGTTTAACTTTATGCATGCTTATTCAGTTTTGCTTCATGTCTAACCTTCTAGCGACAGTCCTTTTTGCTACATGGTGGTCCCCAATATATAAAGAACCGTCCAAGCATTTACGGGACCGTCAGGAGCTGCAGTATCTTTTTCTTTCTTGTTCTCATCTATTCTATGTGTTTAATATGTATACTCTTGCACCTGTATGCTAACTAGTTTTTGTAGCAACATATCATCGATCGATTCCCCGGTGCCCTCATCTAAGAGGAGCATTATGCAAGGGGGAGTCTTGATACCGTGATTTCCTTCTTCTCTACAAATCGAAGAAGCCTTTTTGATTCTACAAAAAGGGGGAGAAGTAAACTAAAACTCATTAAAAACTTATCAATACATAATTTTACCTAAAATGAGTTTACATTTTGTAATCATCAAAAAGGGAGAGATTGTTAATACAAATAATGTCAAAACCGTCATTTGCATTTTCCAGTCTCTACAGGTTTTGATAATCACAAAATATAATACACGTTACGTAAAATTATGTTTAACAAGTTTCTAATCGAGAAAACTTGTTTCAACAACGTCTCAACCACAACATCGCTTAAGGTATGAATAAACAATCTACCAACTTTGTTAAGTGATCAAAGAATTTATTTTTCACTAAACCTCACATTTTTATGTGACAAAACATTTTTACAAAAGTATTTTTATAATTTTAAAGAAATGTTTTATTAAGAAAATAAATTTGAATTTTAAATTTTCAAACAACTAGTTTTCCCGCGTAAATAATTAGATAAGTTTTTACCAGATAAACTTTCACCACATCAGGACAAAAATGGAAGCGTATGTCGGATGACGGTCCCTTATATATATGGGACCGTACCCTGCTCCTCCTGGTGCATATAAATACTGGGTTGTTTCACATAGAAAAATCACCTCTTGAGCACTAAAATTTTTTTCTTCTAAATTCACTCTAAATACTCTTCTTTGATCACATTAATAGGTTGTAAGTTGTTTACTAGTGATCACATCCATCCTTCCTCCAAGTGCAAGAGAAGAACACTCGTATTCATCAAGAAACGAGGTGTTGAAGAATAGTCCTTCACCTCTCAAACCGTTGTTACGGATCTCTCCTCAACCTCCATTCTTTGCATCCTAATTCTTGTGTGTAACCCGACTTGAGTGCAAGCTCGGAATTGTTTGTTGTGTTGATTCGGACCAAAGTGTTGGTTCAAATTGTGTAACCATGTGGGCTAGTGTGCAGATCGGTTCTAGCTAGGATTAGGACTCGACATTCTGCTTAGTGTCGCTAAACTTGGTGTAAGCTTTGGTGTACAGTTTGTTTCGCCATAAGGGAGCATGTTGATATAGTGTTTATAAAACTCTCGAGTGTGAGACTGGAGGAGTGGAGTAGGACGAAGAGTGAGCTTCGTAGTCGAATCGCTATAAATCTCCGTGTCCTGGTTTGATCATTTCTTTCCCTATCTTTACTTACTTGTTTATTATTGTGTTTATTTATTGTTGTATTGATATCACATAAGACTTGAATCGGGAAATATTTTACTTTAAACAAACCTGAGAAAGGATTATTGAAAACGTAATTAAAATGGTGAAACTATTCAACCCCCCCTTCTAGTTTCTACAAAACACTATGTTATCCTCAATCCTAGGTTGCACAAATCCCGCACCATGATTGAGTCCTTGCCATGTACTCTTCGATCTTCATATCGTTAATGTCACCCATTTTCCTGTTATCAAGAAGAATTAGTAGTACTAGCAAGCTAAAAGTAAACTAAGTAAACTAAATTAAACTAAAAAAAATGAAAAATAAAAAGTTTCTCTTTCAAACAGAACTACTATACGCCGTATAGATATATTTTGTATATGTCGTGTACGGTTTACCCTCTGTATATAATTGATGTGTATACGCCGTATTCATGCCCTAATAAGAAAAAATTCAGGGCGAGAGCTCACACGCCATATATAATGGAAGTGTATACACCGTATAGGTGCCCTAGCTTGAAGAGAATTCACTTTGCTAGCTCATACACCATATGCCTCAAAAGGGTATACGTCGTATAGGCCTAGTGAAAAATGAATTCAGCAATTCCAAACTCTACTTTGATAAAATAAAAGCGATAAAAGCTGAATAAAAACTAAAAACGAATATACAAAAACTACTTATTAGATACTTAAAATACCCACTTTCTCCCCGGCAGCAGTGCCAAAAACTTGATGTGTTGTATTTAAGCTTTAAATTTATAGTATACCGAATCCTTTAGACAATCATCAACACTTACGAGCAATGAACTCGATCAGTGTAATATAGTGAGTTGGCAAGACTGGGTCATTCGTAAGGATTGAAGAGATCCTAAATGTCTAGCAGTTTTTTGGGTTGTCACGTACATTTTAAATCCACCGATTATATTTTTAGTATTAATTAATCTAATGAAGAGAAAATAAATAAATAAAATAATAGATAGTTTGGTTCTGGTGAAAAGAAGATCAAGAGATAAAGGCATGCTTGTCTTGCTAATCCCCTAATTCATTAATGATGTAGTTCTAGTCCAATGTTCATCTAGTGTACTTTGGTGAAATCAAAGATGTAGGGAGTCATTTTGTAACACCCCCATTTTCACGTTTCGTAGCGGATTTAGGGTTGGGGTATTACTTCATGGACAGTAATAGAACTCGAAAAGAGACGTTTTTATAAATAAGTTATCATTCATAAAAATATCAGAGTTTTATTAAGATGAGGTCCCGTGAATCTAAGTGTGAAATAGTGTTTGAATGATAACAAAGTTGAAAGTCCTCCGAATTAAGTGCCTCCTCCTGCCATAGCTCCGTATAGTAGTGTACCTAGGATACATGTTTAAAAGTCAACACTAGGTGTTGAGTGAAAGTCATAGGTTTAAGTGTTAGTGAATACAAGTTCCACAGGGTTCAGTTGATACACCCTTCAAGGAAAATGTAGTGTTTATGATAATTGTAATGCATTCTACAATAATCATGAGTGGGGTATGTTGCACTAAGTTCATGAACCACACGTTAACAATCTGGGTCATGGGGGCTGCAGACCCAACCATGAGGGGATAGGAAGAGTAACTTGCCAAAGTTAATTCTTCAGAGGGTTCAAATATAATACTTATTGGTACTCCCCAGAGAGAGATGGTACCAACGGGAGTTGTCAAACTCCAATAGATATATCTATTATATTCGTGTTCACTTGTGTAAAATATCACAAGCGATTAGATTCATTGTTGGGTTTTAAGTAACTCTGCTTCTAATAATATCAATCTGCTGCTGATTAACTCTGCAGCTGGAATTGTGACTCTGCTGCTCATTTTGAAGAACTCTGCTGCTCAGAGTTAATTATAGTATTGAGTCATGTATTTATGTTAATGATTGTATTAAATATTCTATAGGTTTAGAATATCGTTTGTGTGTGTAAGAAGTCTTTGTAAACCGTGTAGGGTTCCTTGTCTATAAAAGGAGATCCCTAGGGTTAGAGAATGTACGTGTATTAGAAAAGTCGAATTCACTTCAAGGTTGTTAAACCCTAGCATTGTAAGAGTGCTCGTATAATTAATATATTGAAGTGTTTAGTGTGATATTCATTGTTCTTGTGTTCATCTTAAGTTATATAATATATTCCGCGTATTATATAAGTTTCTATTCAAGTCAGCTTCTATACTAGATCGTTTGCTCAACTGGGATCAACAAGTGGTATCAGAGCTTGTGATCTAGAAGCTGTGATCGAGAAGAACTCAAGTACTACTAAAGTCTGTTCATAACAACAAAAGAAGCCATGGGTGATGACACACATATGATTACTGCATCCAAGATCCCAATGCTCAAGCAAGGAGAGTATGAGCTTTGGAAGATGCGCATCAGGCAGTATATGCGCATGATTGACTACAAGATGTGGAATGTGGTTCTGGATGGTGACAAGTTTCCTAGGGTCGTCGATGGGAAAGAGCTAGCTATCAAAGCCAAAGAAGATGAAGATCTCAGAAAGCTGGAGATCAAGACTCTCAGTATTCTTTTAATGGGAATACCTAATGAGTTTCAGGCCGACTTTGAACACTATGAATCTGCTAAGGCTCTTATGACTGCTGTTGAGTCAAGGTTTGGTGGTACTGAAGCTACTAAAAAGTCAAGGAAGAATGTTCTGAAGCATCAATTTGAAAACTTCACTGCTCTAAGTGGTGAGAATCTTGATGGCACTTATAACAGGCTTCAAAAACTTATAAGTCACTTGAAGCTTGTGGGTTACATAGTTCCTGAAGAAGACATCAATCTCAAGTTTCTCAGAAGTCTTGCACCAGAATGGAGCATGCATACAGTTGTGTGGAGGAACAAAGCAGACTTTGAAACTATGAGCCTGGATAGTCTGTACAACAACTTGAAAGTATATGAAACTGAGATGAATCTCTCATCCAGTTCATCTACTTCATCCTCAGGAGCTCAAAATATAGCTTTTGTGTCATCTAACACATCTAAATCTTCAGATGCTCACTCTGCTGCTAATCACTCTGCTGCTTATGGTGTATCTGCTGCTAGCACTAGCAACTCTGCTGCTGGTTCTAACAACAGTGATAATATGAGTGATGATGCTATTTGTGCTTTCTTGACTGATCTTACTACAGGTACTCAAGTGATGAATCAAGATGCTGATCATATAGATCCGGATGCACTTGAAGAGATTGATTTAAAGTGGCAGATGGCTATGTTAACCCTAAGGGCAAGAAGGTTCTTGAAGAGAATTGGGAAGCAGCTTAAGTATAAGCCTCAGGGTAACTTGGGATTTGACAAATCTCAGATGGAGTGCTACAACTGCAATAGGAAGGGTTACTTTTCTAGAGAATGTAGAGCTCCAAAGAAGATTGTAGAACTTCCAAAGAAGAACGATGCTGAGTCAAAGCCATCTACTGCTTTGTTGTCTTATGATGGGTTAGGTGACTATGACTGGAGTGACATGGCTGGAGAAAAACCACATCAAGGGTTCATTGCTGAAGTAAAGACTCCAAAGAAAAACTTTGCTCTAATGGCCTATGCTTCTTCATCATCTGGTTCTGACTCTGAGGTATCCAATGAGTCAAATGATTCTACTTGTTCTTTTAAATCTTGTTCTGACACCATAGATGAACTTAAATCTAGGAATGAAAGTCTTAGGCAAGAGGTTGAGTCTCTAAAACTTGATAACTTAAGTTATAAAGTAGGAATTGAAAATGTTGAAAGAAGACTAGAATATCTTAAAGAGATGGAGCTTGAATATGTAGATAGAATTAATGTACAGGATGGTGAGCTTTTTGTTAAAAACACTAAGATAGAAACACTTAAAAGAAAATTAACTGAAGCAGAACAGGCTAGAGATGAGGCTCTTGCAGATAAAAAAAACATATTGTAAGAGTTGAAAAACATAAGTTTGCTTCAAATGCCATAGATAATACTATTCAGTGTCAATTAATGAGAAGAGGTAGTGGCATAGGGTATACTGAAGTCATGACTCACTCTCCTTCCAAAAGACAAATGGTTCCAAGAGCAGTATTATTGAGATCTGGTGTTACTAGAACACTCATAACTGCTCAACCAAACAGGCCTTTTCATAATAAAACAACTGATCCTATTTCTCAAAGAAAAGTAAAATCTGCTGCTAAGGCAAAAGACTCTGCTGCTGTTACAAAAGCTGACTCTGCTGCCAAGGCAAAGGGTTCTACTGTTGTTTCAAAATTCATAACAGATACAGTTGTTGGAAACCACTTTTATGTTGTTAAGGCCTCAGCTTGCTGGACTTGGAAACCAAAATCTAATGCTTTGTCTAAAGTTCCCAATACCAGTAGTGCATCAATGGACCTCACTAAGAATAATTATGTTGATGCACAGGGCAGATCCAAGCCAGTGATGGCTTGGGTCAAAAAGAGAAACTGATTTCTCTATTTTTCATGTGCAGGGCAATCTACAGGATGAGCTAAAAGACAAAGGAATTATTGATAGTGGTTGCTCTGGACATATGACAGGAGACATTTCCCAACTTGAGGATTTTGAGCTAATTGAAAATGGTGGAAGTGTTGCCTTTGGAAATGATGTCAATGGAGGAAAGATCATAGGTACTGGTACTATCAGAACAGGTAGTTTGGATTTTGAGAAGCTGCTCCTTGTAGATGGACTAAAGTTCAATCTCTTTAGTGTGTCACAAATTTGTGACAAAAGGAATTTTGTTCTTTTTACTGATACTGAATGTCTTATCCTTTCTCCAGACTTTAAGTTTCCAGATGATAAATTTGTGCTACTCAAAGTTCCTAGATCTGATAACATATACAATGATCATATAAAGAACATAGTTCCCAAAAGAGCTTTAACTTGTCTACTTGCAAAGGCCACTTTTGACGAATCTAAACTATGGCACAGGAGACTTGGACCTTTGAATTTCAAAACTATAAACAAATTGGTCAAGGGAAATCTTGTAAGAGGATTACCTTCTAAAGTTTTTGAAAATCATGAAACCTGTGTTGCCTGTCAAAAGGGTAAACAACACAGAGTATCTTTTAAGTCCAAAGTTGTTAATACCATTTCAAAGCCTTTACATTTGCTTCATATGGATTTATTTGGACCAGTTTATGTGAATAGTCTGAATAGGAAGCAATATTGCCTAGTTGTCACAGATGATTTTAGCAGGTTTACATGGGTATTCTTTCTAGCTTCTAAGGATGAAACCACTGAGATTCTTAAAGAATTCATCACTAGAATAGAAAACCTAGTTAATCATAAAGTTAAGATAATCAGATGTGATAATGGAACTGAATTTAAGAATTATGCAATGAATCAGTTCTGTGTGGGTAAGGGTATTTTAAGACAATACAGTGTTGCTAGAACTCCTCAACAAAATGGTGTTGCAGAGAGGAGAAATAGGACATTGATTGAGGCTGCTAGGACTATGTTGTCAGATTCTAAGTTACCTATACCTTTTTGGGCTGAAGCAGTGAACACTGCCTGCTTTGTTCAAAATAGGAGTAAGGTAGTTAAGCCTCACAATAAGACCCCTTATGAACTATTCCATGGTAAAAAGCCAATGATAGCTTTCTTTAGACCATTTGGGTGTCCTATTACCATCTTAAATACCAAAGACCAGTTAGGCAAGTTTGATGAGAAGGCTGATGAAGGTTACTTTGTTGGGTACTCTATAAATAGTAAAGCTTTCAGGGTGTTCAACAAGAGAACTAGATTTGTAGAGGAGAATTTGCATATTAAGTTTGATGAGAATAAACCTAATACTGCAAAGACAGAACCTGAGTGGTTGTTTAATATTGATATGCTGACCAAAACCATGAATTATGAGCCAGTGATTGCAGGTGTAGATACTAACCATGATGCAGGTACAAAAGAAAATGTTTCTGCAGCTAAAGATGCAAAGAAGTCCACACCTCAAGAGGAGTTTGTTCTGGTTAATAAATGGAAGATTGGTTCTACTTCTACTCACACTCAGGAGACTCCCAGCTCACAAGATGATCCTTCTCCCAAAGGAGATGGAGGGGGTTATATGCAATCATCTAGTGAAGCTCATGTGATTGATAAAAGTGTCAACAAGGAAACTGCTCCCAGCAGCAGTTTATCTGATTCTGCTGCTAAAGCTGCAGACAACTCTGCTGCTAAAGCTGCAGACAACTCTGTTGCTATAACTGCAGGCAACTCTGCTGCTGAGCAAAGTGCTTCTCCAGAGATACTTAAGTTTCCTTCAATGGGCACACAAGGCATATCCTTGGTTGATGAACACACTCAAGATGATCCAGAGATGCCTGGATTGACAGAAATCTATGAAGATACAGATGATGAAGCTCTTGAAGGTGAAATTTTTGGTGCTCAGACTGACTTCAACAACTTGGAACTCAATATTCCTGTCAGTCCTACAAAGACAACAAGAATTCATATAAATCATCCAAAGGAGAATATTTTGGGTGATCCATCATCTAGTGTTCAAACAAGGAGGGTGACTAAGGAAATGCTACACAAAGGTTTCTTTGCTAGATCTCTACATCAAAGAAATAGTCATAAAGATCTGCAAAATTGCCTTTTTGCTTGTTTTCTATCACAAATAGAACCCAAGAATGTATATAAAGCCTTACAAGAATCAAGTTGGTTGGAAGCTATGCAGGAGGAACTTCTACAATTCAGATTACAAGAAGTTTGGACCTTGGTTGATCTACCTAATGGAAAGAGGGCTATTGGAACAAAATGGGTTTTCAGATGCAAAAGAGATGAAAGAGGCATTGTGGTAAGAAACAAAGCAAGATTAGTTGCTCAAGGATACACACAACAAGAAGGCATTGATTATGATGAAGTATATGCACCTGTGGCAAGGATTGAGGCCATTAGACTGTTTTTGGCATTTGCTTCATATAAAGATTTTGTAGTGTATCAAATGGATGTGAAAGGTGCTTTTCTGTATGGGGAAATCAAAGAGGAGGTTTATGTTTCACAACCACCTGGTTTTGAAGATCCAAATTTCCCTGACAGAGTATATAGAGTTGATAAAGCACTGTATGGTTTGCATCAAGCTCCCAGGGCATGGTATGAAAAGTTGTCCACCTATCTTTTAGATTGTGGTTACACTAAGGGTAGGATTGATAAGACTTTGTTCATTAAAAAGACTAAAGATGATATTCTGCTAGTTCAAGTCTATGTTGATGACATCATTTTTGGTTCTACAAGCAAGGCTATGTGTGAGGAGTTTGAGAAGATAATGAAAGACAAGTTTTCTATGAGTTCTATGGGAGAACTTACTTTCTTTTTGGGATTACAAGTGAAACAAAAGGAAGATGGCATATTTATTCACCAAGAGAAATATGTGGCTGATATTTTAAAGAAGTTTGGATTCACAGATGCCAAGCCTGCAAAGACTACTATGGAGAAAGACAAACCATTGCTTAAAGATGAAGAAGGCAGAGATGTGGATGTTCATGTGTACAGATCAATGATTGGTTCATTGATGTATCTTACAGCATCAAGACCAGATATTATGTTCTCTGTTTGTGCATGTGCAAGATTTCAAGTTACTCCTAAAGAATCACATCTAAATGCAGTCAAGAGAATCTTTAGATACTTAAAGCATCAACCAAAATTGGGGCTTTGGTATCCTAAGAATTCACCTTTTGAGTTAGAGGCTTACTCTGACAGTGATTATGCTGGGTGTTGCTTGGATAGAAAATCCACAACAGGAGGATGTCAATATCTTGGAAATAGGCTGGTGTCATGGCAATGCAAGAAACAAACTGTGGTGGCAAACTCTTCAACAGAAGCTGAGTATGTAGCTGCTTCTAGTTGCTGTGGTCAAGTGCTTTGGATGCAAAATCAATTGCTGGACTATGGGTACAACTTTTTGAACACCAAAATACATATAGACAATAACAGTACTCTGTGCATAGTTAAAAATCCTGTTTTTCACTCTAAAACAAAACATATTGAGATAAGACATCATTTTATTAGAGATTGCTATGAAAAGAAGTTGATTCAAATTGTTAAAGTTCATACTGATCAAAATGTTGCAGATCTGCTTACCAAACACTTTGATGTGGGTAGATTTCAATATTTGATTGCAAGTATTGGAATGATCAATCTTTAAGAAACTTATCTCTATGTGTTATTGTAAATTTTTGTAAAAGGATTTGTACTGTTATTGCTCTTAAAAGTTTGTTGTCATTGTTTAAAGTGAATCTGCTGCTAAAGTCTACTCTGCTGCTAGTGGTTACTCTGCTGCTGAGTTAGATTTTGCAAATTTGGACTTGTTTGTTTTGTGTTGTTGGACTAATCTTTTGCAGGAAAAGTTAAACATGAATGTGTGTGTGCAAAGTGATCAAGGAAGAAGATTAAAAGCATAAAAGTGACATTTTATTCCATTACTAAGAGATGCATTACACAGAGATTCCAGAAAAACACAAAACACAAAAGGACCTACTTCCTAAACAAGCCAACTACATGGGTCCTTTTCCCTTGTCCTTTGGATCATACTTCTTCTTCAAGTGCATATCCTTGGTCCACACCCTCTTGCAAGAAAGAGCAAGTACAACTTTGAGGGGAGGCTTTCTTGTTGATTTGGAGGACTCAGGAACAGGAACAACAGGCAAAGGAGGCATCCTTGACAAAGCTGATTGCAGGGCCTGAGTAAGAGCATTGGGAAGCTTCTCTTCAAGATTAGCAGTGTCTTCTTCATGAGGAACCCTAGATGGTCCCTCACCCCTTGAAGTACCTTCACCTTTTTGTCTGGTGGGTGCTCTGTAGTTTCTATGCCATGGAAGATAGGCAGCATTGATGTCATGTTTGAATTTTCGAGCCTGTTCTTTGGTTCTGATTAATCTACGGGGAGGACGGTATGGTGGCAAGTATGGTGGCATTGGCATGATGTCGTTTGGAGTGTCAAACTCTGAGTCGGATGAATCAGAAGAGTCTGAGGAGATGTCGATAATTTCTCTTTTTGGTGCCATGAGAAATTTTGGATAAGATTGATTTTTGATGAAAAAGATTGTTTGATTTGATATGAGAGGATGATAAGGGTTTGATTTGTTTTATAATTGGAAGTGATCGGCTTTTCCTCTTATAAAGAATCAAAATTGGGGAAAAATTAATGCGTAGTGGGTGATTAGCATTAATTATGGTTAATATTGTGGAAAGTTTGACTTTTGACCAAGAAGTTTCAAGATACAGTCAACTCTGCTGCTAGACAAAACCACTCTGCTGCTAGTTATTTAACTCTGCTGCTGGTGGTGCTGCTACTTAGGGTTCTGCTGCTCGGTTTAAAAGTGGAAGGGCGGTTATGTAACTTACCAAATCAAGTTAAAAACCTAATTGATTCTCACAATCAGTTTTTATACGCTCCTAATTGCAATATAACCGTTCATAACCATTCCATTACAACCACAATCACAAATCCCCAAATTCACAAACCTATCGCTCATGGAGATTACACGCACTTGGGCTAGTGAACACAACAATATTGCACTTCTTGATGCAAACTCAGTACCAAATGAGTTCACAGAGATGGTGAATTTTCTTAATGCTAGTTCAATTAAGTATGCCTTATCAGTCAACCCAACAATCTACCAATCCTATATCAAACAATTTTGGGTGACTGCTAAGATCAAGACTCACAAGGGTGAGAATTATATTGTTGCTATGGTGGATGATCAAAAGGTGTTTGTGAGTGAATCCATTATTAGGGATACTCTTCTTTTTGATGATGAGGGTGCTCCTAAGGTTCTGGTGAAAGCTGATCTGTTTGCTGGGTTACAAACTTTGGGATATGAGAGGAAAAACAATGGTTTAAAATTTCAAAAAGGTCTTCTCTGTTCTCATTATAAATTTTTGGTTCATACTCTCTTACACTGTTTGAGTTCTAAAACCTCTGGGTGGAATGAGTTCAGTGCACCCATAGCTTCTGCTATGGTGTGTCTGTGCAAAGGAAACCCTTTCAATTTTTCAAACTTGATTTTAGAGGGTATGTTTAAATCACTGAGGGAGGGGGGAACTTATTTACTTTATCCTAGATTCATTCAATTGATTGTTGAAAACAAAATCAAAAAGGTCAGAACACATAGGGCTATCTATGAGGCTGTACCTTTGGTGCCTAAAATGTTTGCATTTTTACTTAAAGATGGAAAAGGTTTTTCTGGCAAAGTTACACCACTTTTACCTTATATGGTGGAACTTGTGCAAAACAATCAGGATGAAGGATCAGAAAACCCCACTGAATCCCAACACACATCCACTTTTGAAGATTCAAATGAGGTTTCATCCCCTAACACTGAAAAGACCCAAACACATAGGACAACCTCAAAGGGCACTGAGCATTCTCAGGCTAGTGTCAGGATGGAAAAACAACATGAGACTGTCTTAGGTGATGGAGAAGGCAGATTGGAAAGGGCTGACACTACTGCTACTAGCTTAGAAGCAGAGCAGGACAGTGTTAACATCAATAAGACCCAATCCAAGGCAACATCTGGTGATGAAGGTTCTTCTGAACCTGAATCCAGTGATGGAAACCCTAGCCAAATGGAAAACATAGGGGGTTCAGGTGATCAAACTAGGTTTGATACTGAGCTTAAGTCCAAAGATTCACCTCTCAGGGAAGGTCACACATCCCGAAGTGATGAGGACAAATCAGTTACTAAGGAATTGATGGATGACACTGTACAAAATGACAATGTCCATGATTCACCTCTCAGACCAGGTAATACAGGTCGAAGTGATGAGACTAGTATGAAACAGTTTAATGAATTGATGGGTAAATGTACCACTTTGGAAACCAGATGCACCAAGTTGGAGGTTACTGTTTCTGCACAAGCCAAGTTAATCACTAAAATGCAGAAACAGATGAAGCTGCTGTTGAATTTGAAGAAATCAAGATCTTCAACCTTCAAGCTATTTAAGAAAGTGGGACCTTCAAAGTACATTGGATCCCCTTCTCTACCTACTGATATGGAGGTGGATGCTTCCAAATAGGGGAGGAATGATTTGGAGAAAATAGGGGAGGATAAAATTTTGTAAGAAAATGTTGCTGATGATGGTCTAGTATTGGGTGATGATATGGAGATTGATAGTGGTGGTGATGGTGAAAATGTTGCAAACTATGTGGTTGCTGACAGAGAAGGGCATGAGGTTGTATTGGAGAAAATTGTGGAAACTTCAGAGTCAGTAGTGGACAAACTCAAAAATTTGGAACCTGAACAGCTTGTGAAGGCTACAGAGTTGATGAGTGGGGCTTTAAAGGCTTTTGGAGATACTTTGAAAGAATCTGCTGCTGGTAACTCTACTGCTCCAGAATCTGCTGCTCCAAGTGTTGTTGATAATAAAGATCAGGGTTCTGTTGCTGATAACTCTGCTGATCATGAAACTACTGCTGCAGATATTATTGCGGATCCTGCTGCTAGTGCAAAAGGTGACTCTGCTGATGCACAGGGATCTGCTGCTAGTTCTAGTGTCAAAGCTGCTGCTGAGGCAATGGTGATGCTTAGTAAGAAGGAATTAGCAGAGCAATCATCTCAACAACAACAACCATCATCTCAATTACAACAACAACCACTTAAACCAAATCAATCACCATAACCAACATCATTCTCACAACCAATTCATGTTTCTAAGTTGCCAACAAAGGGGGTGTCTATCAGAGAACCTTCTGCCCCTATCAAGAAAGCTAAGTCTATTGCTTCAAGTTCTGACAAAGGTCAAGGAAAGATGGAAGAGAAACCTGAGGTTGATTCAAGTGATGAAGAAGTGGATTATTCTCANACAACCATCATCTCAATTACAACAACAACCACTTAAACCAAATCAATCACCATAACCAACATCATTCTCACAACCAATTCATGTTTCTAAGTTGCCAACAAAGGGGGTGTCTATCAGAGAACCTTCTGCCCCTATCAAGAAAGCTAAGTCTATTGCTTCAAGTTCTGACAAAGGTCAAGGAAAGATGGAAGAGAAACCTGAGGTTGATTCAAGTGATGAAGAAGTGGATTATTCTCAAATTCCACCTGAATTTTGGCCTAAGGATAAGCTTGAGAAACTTGATAGAGAAGAAGCTTTAAAGCTTCAACAACAAGAGTACTTAGAGCTTGAGGAAGCAGAAAGACTTCAAGCTGAAAAAGTTGCAAATGATGTTAAGGCTTATGAAGCATGGGAGGATGAGCTGGTTAAGACTGAAGTTGACATTGAGTTTTGTAAACTTGTGAAGATTGAGGAACAAGAAGTTCCTACATTTGATGTCATAGCTTGGTTAAACACAGTTACTGCTAAGAAGAAGAAGGAAGTTGCTGCTGCTAGAAAGAAGAAAAAGATTCTCAAAGGCCAACACCTTTACAACAAAGAAGAAATAAGGAGAAATATCTTAACAAAGTTAAGAAATTTAAAATGGCTGTTCTAAGGGAAAAGACTGACTCTCAAATTGATGAAATGTATCACCATGCCAGAACTGAATGTGATAGGATCATTGCTATAGGTTCTAAAGAAGATGAAGAGATTATAGCTGAAATGAACAGAAAACTCAGAGGTGATAAGTCTACTGGTGAGCCTAAGAAGATTAAAGAGGTTGAGAGTGCTGCTAAACCTAATGATGCAGAGCAAGAGAAGAATACACCTGACATCAAACCTGTTCTCTCTGATGAAAGCAAGAAGAGAGGAACTATTCAGAAAACATTTGCAAGGAAAAAGAGAAAGGTTGATGGTGCTGGTGGCTCTGGACTGAATAAGGGAGAAAGCACTGGAGATGAGGCTGACAGGCAAAGAGTGATGACTCTTACATGTCTTTCATTACACAAAGAACCAGATCTCTTAAATCCTACACCTCTAGATGTTAAACATCCTATTGTGTCATACATGGTGGGACTCAGAGATTATGGAAGCAAGAAAAGAATTATATGGTCTTTTGAAAGAACTAACAAAACATGGACTCAATTTCTATCATTTGAACACATGATGTACCATATGGATAGAAGTGATGTTTGTGCTCTCTGGAGGCTTTATAAAGAGAAGTATGGAGCAGCAAGACCAGAAGATGGAAATGAATTGATAAACTATTACAGGTTAAAGCTTATGTTTGAACCTAATGATGGTGATCTTGAATGGAAAGCACTCAAGTCTGGAAATGTTCAAAAATGGTATTTGTATCAGTCTTGTGGTGTTCATTCTTTGACTGTTGGAGGGACAGTCATCTTCATGCTTGCTGAGAAGAATTATCCAGTGCTTAACAATCACACAGCAATCATTTTCCAGATGTTGAAGCCTAAGATGCTTCATTTGCAGTATGAGTTTGATGAACAGGCTTATAACTTAGTCACCAAATATGAGAAGATACTTGTTGATAGTGGTGAAGTTAAGGGGTAAGTGTTTGGAAGCATCCTCTTGGTGGTTATTCGTGCTTATAAGAAACTTGATGATTTAGGAGGTAAATATCAAGTTTAGGGGAGGATTGTTGGGTTTTAAGTAACTCTGCTTCTAATAATATCAATCTGCTGCTGACTGACTCTGCTGCTGGAATTGTGACTCTGCTGCTCATATTGAAGAACTCTGCTGCTCAGAGTTAATTATAGTATTGAGTCATGTATTTATGTTAATGATTGTATTAAATATTCTATAGGTTTAGAATATCGTTTGTGTGTGTAAGAAGTCTTTGTAAACCGTGTAGGGTTCCTTGTCTATAAAAGGAGATCCCTAGGGTTAGAGAATGTACGTGTATTAGAAAAGTCGAATTCACTTCAAGGTTGTTAAACCCTAGCATTGTAAGAGTGCTCGTATAATTAATATATTGAAGTGTTTAGTGTGATATTCATTGTTCTTGTGTTCATCTTAAGTTATATAATATATTCCGCATATTATATAAGTTTCTATTCAAGTCAGCTTCTATACTAGATCGTTTTCTCAACTGGGATCAACATTCATGAATTTTGATTATGTAGTGGTGGCATATAGTTTACTTGTGCAACAACCAAAGAAAAAGACTTGTATTCTGTTTAAAGAAAAGTAAGTAGCATGTATCCCCCTCACAGGGTTGCAAAGCATTTAGAAAGCGTTTAAAAGGTGTAAGTCTATGAAAACTCACCTGGGCTTAGGGAAATCTGATTGATGTAAAAAGTGACTCGGAAACTAGATTGCCTTACTTACGTATCCTGATGTTGTTGTAGTTGTGGATGTATGTCAAGAATTAGTTATTTAGTTTAGGTTTCTTAAGTAATCATTCTTAGGTTCTTAGAATTTTATATATAACACAACACCATTCGGGCCATCACAATCCAGAAGTATAAGACTCCTCACATGAAGCTCCCTACTATTGTATTATGTTATCAACATAATACCGTTCGGGCCATCATAATTCATAAGTTAATACTCCTCACATGATGTTCCATACTATTGAGTTATGTTGTTATTAGGGTTTAGTTATAACATAACACCGTTCGGGTCATCATAATTCAGATGTATATGCAATAATCGTTTGAGGAGCCAGGGCACTTTAAATCGTAAACCCAACAAACTCGTCAAAACGAAATATCCACATAGTACTCCTCACATGAAGCTCCCTAGTATTGTGTTACGCTTCTAACTTTGAGTTTTTGTAATTATAATAGAATATTTTCACTTTATACCCTTATAGTTTATATATTTACAAAATCTACCCTAGACTTATGATACTTATCTTACTTAGGTTTATAACTATCTAGACATAACACAATTAGTCCATATACTTATATATTTTTGGAAAAATGACAGAAATGACCCTTGGAATTATAATTTTTCAATATTTATCATTTATGCCCTCAACTTTATAACTTTTGCAAAACTAGTCCTTATGAGTTTTTTTTGGGTAAAAGGGTTAATTCACCCCGGCAAAATTCATTACACCAAAAAGCATTGAAGTACAAAGGATGAGGGTGAGTTCCCTCATCTCAGTCCCTAAGGACACTTACAGACTCTCATATAAGAATGACACGCCATTCTTATAACTTACAATAAAATGAACCTACCAAACAATGACACTAGTATAGTAAATTAACAATACTACTCAAGAAAATACTTGAGCCTTCAATATCACTCTTTGTAGTCCACTTTAACTTCCATGAAGAATCCATGTATATCCAAGCATTCTTCAACATAACATAGGGATTTGCACCCTAACTTCCATGCAATCCAGGAAAGAACCCATACCATAGCAGTGCAAACAACCATCCCATAAACATGGATCATCAAACTTGAATTCAGTTCACAAATTTCACACAGCAGTCGGTGAGAGACTCTAAAACCACGGATAGAGCAGCAAGCAAAACTCGCTCCAAATGTGTATGTTTAGATGCCAAACCAAAACCAAGCAGAATAACCAAAGATTAACAGAAAGCCAGTGCACTACCACAATAGAAGCTTCAATCCAAAATTACAACTTTCATAGTAGCAGCTACTAACCATCACTTGAGTATCCCAAGGAGTTTTACATACCAGTGCAAACAAGGTTAGTAACAACCCTAACTTCCAAGGTATCACCATGTAACATGATACCACTTAACAATCATTAGTATAGGTCGAATATCAACAGCCAAAAGAATAGGAGATAAAGCCAGCTACAAACGACCAATTACCAATGAATAAACATAGAGTTGTAGCAACCCTAACATCCATGCAGCAAGCACCAAAGATACTACATCCATGCATGATCATCCCATCAAATATCAATGTAGAACCTATATTCAAATGATACGGACACCATGCAACAATCAACAATCAATAGAAAATAAATGAAGCACTCCTATTGATCGAATTAGGGTTTTTGAATAAGTTACCCTACAAACTTAACTTGCATCTCCCTTTTGAAACCCACATTCATGGCAGCAGCAACCTGATATACTCAAACGAAACCATAAACAACCCCTTGCAAGGTTGACGAACAGTAAACAATCAGATCCATAATCACACACCAGCAATAAAGATACGAAACCCTAAATTAGGGATTCGTATTCAATAAGCACATCCATAACCAAAGAACGCAGCATGTTAAAATAAATCAATCCTGTAAGAAACCGATTGGAGTGAAACCCTAAAACCGATACAAAAGTAATCGTTTAGGAATAAGGGTCGCGATCATAGATCTTACCCCATATATATTCCAGCGAACCGACTTCAATAAAAGGAATAAGGGTCGCGATCAAAAAACCCACAACGATCCAAAACCCTAACTAAAAAACGATTTGAATTGAAAAGTTAGGGTTTCGGAAACATAATAAAAGGAGGAATCCGGTTAAATATGTAAGAATTATATGAAACCGACCACCCTCCAATGAATATAACTGCTCAAATCGTATTGCATATCTTCTAAAAGAGAGATAGAGAGGACGATTGGGCAGTTTTTTGGCCGGAAATTAGTGGAGGGTGGCGGCCGGATATCTCCACAAGGGAGAGAGAAAAAGGGTTTTTTGGTTTTAGAGTCTTTCACCAACCTTTGTGTTACATGATGAGATTTGTTGTCCCAAAAGGCTAACTTTATGAGGGCAATTTGTCCCTTACATGATAAGAGCCGTTGTCCCTAAAGGCTCACTTGTTGAGAGCAATTGTACCTTACTTTATGG
Organism: Artemisia annua; assembly: GCA_014162995.1. Lineage (NCBI taxonomy): Eukaryota > Viridiplantae > Streptophyta > Magnoliopsida > Asterales > Asteraceae > Artemisia > Artemisia annua. The sequence continues at coordinate 90,676 of LBNU01009254.1, read as the reverse complement.
GAGCCGTTGTCCCTAAACGCTTGCTTACTTGATGAGAGCAATTGCCCTTTACATGATGATAGCCATTGTCCCTAATGCTTGCACCTTTGATAAGAGCAATTGTCACTTTACATGATGATAGCCGTTTTCCCTAATGCTTGCACCTTTGATAAGAGCAATTGTCACTTACATGATGAGATTTGTTGTCCCAAAAGGCTAACTTTATGGGGGCAATTTATCCTTTACATGATAAGAGCCGTTGTCCCTAAAGACTCACTTGTAGAGAGCTATTGTACCTTACTTATGGGAGCCGTTGTCCCTAAACGCTTGCTTACTTTATGAGAGCAATTGCCCTTTACATGATGATAGCCATTGTCCCTAATGCTTGCACCTTTGATAAGAGCAATTGTCACTTTACATGATGATAGCCGTTTTCCTAAGGCTTGCATCTTTGATAAGAGCAATTGTCACTTACATGATGAGATATGTTGTCCCAAAAGGCTAACTTTATGAGGGCAATTTGTCCTTTACATGATAAGAGCCTTTTTTTTTGGGTAAAAGGGTCTACACCCTGGCAAAATTCAATACTCCAAAAAACATTGAGGTACAAAATGGGAGGGTGAATTCCCTCGCCCCCAGTCCCTTAGGACACTTACAAGACACATATCTAAGAATGGCATACCATTCTTAAAACTAACATGCACAACATGTGCAACTGACCAAACAAAAATGCTAAACAAAAGCAACTTAACAAACAAGAATCACAAAAAACTAGAAATAAATAACTATTTCTTCTTGCGTCCTTGCACCTGGAAATCTTTCGGAGAACCATTCTTGAACTTGGAATTAAATCCTGTAAGAAACCGATTGGAGTGAAGCAAGAGCATGCCACGATCGACCAAAACCAAACGAAACCCTAAAACCGATACAAAAGTAATCGTTTAGGAATAAGGGTCGCGATCATAGATCTTATCCCATATATATTCCAGCGAACCGACTTCAATAAAAGGAATAAGGGTCGCGATCAAACGATCCAAAACCCTAACTAAAAAACGATTTGAATTGAAAAGTTAGGGTTTCGGAAACATAATAAAAGGAGGAATCCGGTTAAATATGTAAGAATTATATGAAACCGACCACCCTCCAATGAATATAACTGCTCAAATCGTATTGCATATCTTCTAAAAGAGAGATAGAGAGGACGATTGGGCAGTTTTTTGGCCGGAAATTAGAGGAGGGTGGCGGCCGGATATCTCCACAAGGGAGAGATGAGGGCAATTTAGGGTTTTTTTCTTCTCCTTATGAGTTTATAACTATTTTACTTTCTATCGTAAGGTTTTATAACTTTGCAAAAAGGGTCCTTATACTTATAACTTCTAAGAAATGTCAAAAGTAGTCCCTAGAATTAATATTTTTAGAAAGTTACCATATATACCCCTATTCATGGAAAACTTTGCAAAACTAGTCCTAATTCCATGCAAACTATATTTTTATGAAACAAAAAGGTTTCCTAGCTTATGTTTAACTAATATTAGCTTATCTAAGTTATCTAAACTAGCTTAGGACTTATGGAATGGGCTTATAGCATATAAACATGTATTCGACACATATTAGGGTTTTAAAAGGAAAACTAGCATGTTTTAGTGATCAAGGCTTAGGCAAGGGTTCCTATGTGATCTAAGGCATCCTAATACTATCCTAGAACTGAAATAAAGCTAATTGAACCAGTAAAGAAAGTTTACGTGACCAGTTGGAGTTTAACGAGGGGTAACCTAGGGTATTAGGATTTTCTCGGCCAAAATAAACTCGACAACGCAACAAGGCTCACTATAATCAACCCTTATGAGTTCTAATGGTTCTATACTACAGAATATATGTGATAGAGAAGAGAGGGAAGGTGTGGGTTGAAAGGAGATGGGATGATCGCTATTTATAGGGTCGAGAGGAGTAGCGACCAAGAAATGAAGGGCGAGGTGTCGAGGGGGGGAGGTCGAGTAAGCAGAGCTAGAGGGTGATGTGGGAGGTCTAATGGGTGACTAAGACGAGCTACATAGTAGCTAGGGGGCTGGTATAGGCCGGTTGTGGTGGTGGTGTGTCGAGAGGTTGAAGGTGATGATAAGTAGGTGATGCACCTACTTGTGTGGGTGATTAGAGGTTCTAGGGTGCTAGGTAGGTTATGGGGAGGTGCTAGGGTGCTTGGTTGCTAGTTTAGAGGTGCTTAGGTTTAGGTTTGAACTAGTTTAGGTTTAGTTTAGACCTAATTTGGTTTAGTGAATGATTAGGGTTTTGCCTAAGGTTTAGTGCATAGATTAGGTTCCTATTAGTGTCTAATGACTAATCCTAAGTCCTAATAGGTTTATACTAAGTGGTGGTAGTTTATGGGAACATTTTGGGAAGGTTTAACCTAGTTTCCGGGAAGTTATAACATAGTTGTGGTTTTGTGCCTAAGGGACTTGTACCTTAGCTCTAAAGGGTTGTACTAGTGTCTACTTGTGCAAAGATATCCTAATGTTCCTAAGGTAACTCATACTTAAGCCTTGGACACTTTCAAACTAGTTTAGTTAAGCATATAGGGTTTAGTAAGTACATAGGTCTAATTAGGGTTTAATTAATGTTTATTATGGTTTTGTGTTGAGTTTAGTGTGTTAGATTGGTAGATTACTTATTGTGGTGTGTGATCTTATGATTGACATACCAGGAGTTTATAGGGTGTGAATGTTGAGATCTTTGGCTTGTGTGGATAAGTGAGCAGGTCTAGAGAGTCATGCAAGTAGTGAATGCACATCAAAAGCAAAAAATTTACCTGTGAAATACCTACTATAGGTATTTGTAATGGGAATGATAGTAATGAGATTTTGTGGGTTGCTACAGTCTTACCCCCTTAGAAGAAATCTCATCCCGAGATTTAGACGAACGTAGGAGTAAGGGAAAGAATAACTCGAGAAAGATAAGAGGAAAGAAAAGAGTTTTACAAACGGAGTAGGAATTGTTTGTGCATGTGCCAGATACTTGGACTCATTTGTTTATATCTCATTACTTACATGTAATGGCGTCCCAATTCTTGTAAGCAAGAGCTTATAATTTTATGATCCATTCGATTTATAACTTTCTTCTTAGAATGAAAGAGCGTCCTAATTCATTCTAATAGAATAGTCATCATAAATCGTCCTTAAATAGTATCGGCGGAAAACAGAAAAGTGGTCTACATTTAACAAAATGTGGTCCAAGAATGTTTTGGAGACAAGTTCCAGTCATGGTAGAAACAAGTTGAAGCCATGGTGGAGACAAGTTCAAGCCATAGTGGAGACAATTAGTAGCCATGATAGAGACAAGTTCTAGCCATGGTAGAAACGAATTCTAGTCATGGTGGAAACGAGTTCTAGTCATGGTGGAAACGAGTTCTAGTCATGGTGACATGTTCTACAACCTCTTTGTTGAGCAACTAGTCACTAGGTAGTTATACCATGTTATGACTAGTGTGACGGACATTATCTCATTCTTGCAACCTTTGCAAGGCGAGATAGTATAATACCATAGTCGAACATAATGAGGATTAAAGTTCGGCATAGATATTCTTACAAGATCTAACTAATAGAATCTTGCGATATGACGAGAAATACAAGTTCTAATTCTTAGAACATTGTAGGACTGGGTAGGGAGAGAATATAGAGTAGGAAAAATAGAGCGAAAAATGACGGTGGAACGAAACGATAGATGAAAGTGGTGGATTGTATAGGAAGGAGTGAAGAGGAAGGAAGGAAGGAAGGAAACGGATGAAATATGAAAGTATGTAGGGGTGGGAAATGACGAAAAGTGGAAGGGTAGGAATATATGGAAGAGTGGGTTTAAACGGTAGAGTAGGGAGGGCGGGAGAGTAAGATTTAAAATGGGAGAGTGGGAAAAAGGCGGGAGAATAAGTTTTGAACAAAAGGATGTGGAGAAACAGGAGGATAGGATTCAAAATGGACGAATAGGATTAAACGGAAGAGTAAGAGTATAGGATACCTGAAAAGATAGTATCCTAATGGAATTTTAGATTTACTAGATTCCTTCAAGATTTGTTTCCCCCCTAAGGTTTTTCTAATCCCAAAGTGGTATGTTTTGACTTATTCGATGAAGAGGGTCATAGATAAGGAGATGGGCTAGGTGGTTTCTTACCTAAGGGTTTACTAGGAGTGTCACTATTTCTAGGTAAGGTTTCGGGTTTTCTCTTTTGTTCTAAGTTGTCTATTACTACGAGTATCACTATTATTATAAGTATTACTATTCCTAGGTACTAGAAACCAGCTAAGGTAGTATCCATAGTATCTTCTAAGTGAAATTCCTAATGTGTATCCTAAGAAACGTCAAATCCTAAGATGTAATTTAACATCCTCAAATATCTTATTTCTAGTTATAACTAATAACCTCGAGTTCTAGGTCTGGGTTATAAATTCTTAGGGTAGGTTTGGGATATTCTAATGGTGTAATGTTCCTAGGGGTTTCTAAATCTTCAAAGTTATGTGGGAAATTCTAGTAAGGGTTGGTCACTAGGTCTAGGCAAACTATATCCTCAAAAACGGTTTATTCCTAAAAAGTAAGATTTTGACTAGTGTTCCTATCTCTTTACTAAAATAAGTGTTGAAGGCCTAGAGTTCTAAGTCCTAATGGGCTGGTTCTACCGATCCTATCTAATCCTTTACTATTCTTAAGTTTTGTTTCTAAAGGTTTCCTTATATCTAGTCTATTCTAATGTCCTTGATATCAAGTAAAATTCCTATCTTAGGCTAAGTCCTATCTTATAGAGATCTCTCTCTAGTTTCTACTTATTGGGGTAGGGATTCTAATTTGGTTTCTAACTTATAAAACCTCAAAGATTCCTAATATTATTTTCTATTTCCTCAAGGGTTTCTTAGATAGCCTATCTTAATAATCTAAGGTATTCTATACTTAAACTTACGTTTTCTAGGAATATCCTAAAGTCATTGCTAACCTCAAATACGGGAATCCTAAAGAGTATGGTTTGGGTTTTACTAAGGGGGAATGGGGAAAACTAACTCGGGAATCATAGTAATCTAAGTAAAGAGGGAAGGATGAGAATATGCTTGTATATGACTGTCATATACATGCACATGGGATAGTTAGGGGTAGATTCTCTAACTAGGGGAAGGATAGCTTAAGGAAAGCTAAAGAAGTAGTGAGGATTTAGAGATCGGAGGAGAAAGAATTCAGATCTCTATGGTGTAGAATAAGAATTCTCACCATTGATAGGGGAAGTGTTTTTAAGGAATTTGGTTCTTATGAGGAAGGTTATTATTTAAGAGTTTTGAGAATCTATGAATCTAAGGCATCGGGGTAGTTGATCCTAAATTCCTAAGGGTAAGGGTTCGAGGTAGGCTATAACAAGTACCTAACTTGTCATGTGTTATGGGTAAGTCTATATTTATAGGGTTCGGGGTGAGCTAGGGTAATCAGGAAGAGGCATACCTAAACCTAGTTTATCTAAATTATTCTGAATTGAGTGGGACCGGGTAGTTTCTAGGGCATAACCTATGTTATTAACTTCCTACTCTACATATCCTATAAGTATTACGGTACTAACTACCCTAAGGCAAAATTCCTACTACTTAAGGTTTTCTTCTAAGGTTTTTCCTAAATCTAAGGGTTTAAGCTTGATTGATGACATTCCTCATCATCATCAATCATCTTTTCTAAGGTACTAATTCTAAAATGGGCAAAAGCTATCTTATGGTGGTGTCTCATTTGATTTTTTTGTAGTTTGGCAACTTTAAAACGGTTTTGTTGTAATGTGTTTCTTAAACTACTATAATCAGGTTGAAAGCCTATGTTGTTATTATCATGATCTTCTTCTATCTTCTCAAGAAGGTCAAGGAAATTTCATCCAAGTTATTTAAAATATCCTCTATTTGATCTTCCTGATTTTCTAAGGTTGTCCTAGTGGGGTTTTCTCCAAAGTCATCTTTCCAAGATGAAATGGGAGGGTTTACTAAGTAAGGTATGGGTGCTAAGTTAGGGGGTTTTCTAGGTTCATATCTAGGGGTATAGGTAGGGATAGGTTTCCTAGGTGTATAAGGCTCTATAGAGAGAAAGAACCCATGTGACTCAAATCTATGGGAGGGAAAGTGAAACGCCCCTTTCCCGATTTGACCAATATTTTAAAACTTTTACGAGGAAACGACATGATCAAAGTTGACCTACTGTTACTCTTTTAACCATTAACAAAAATCTATATAGAGTCAGACCTTGAGGCCATTTTTAAATGAAACTAGACTCAATCACCTTCGAAACGACGGGTGGCACAACCTCTAATGACTCACGGATTAAAAGATATGATTTTTCTAACATGACCTATTTTCTGCACTACTTGCTGTCCCAAACACTCCTTTTTCTGCATATTCCTTTTATGCACTTTTGACCCATTTTCCGGAAAAACAACTTCTATAACTCGACAATTAACGAAACTTTCCAGAAATCATAAACTCAACACATTACATCATTTTGATAATCATTTGTGGTTTAACGACCCATGATCATACACTTTACAAACCTACGGATGTTTTGCCAAACAACCCTTTTTGACTCATTTTCAATACAACTTGAGCATAGCTCATTTACATATTTAAAAACTGGAATATAACACTACAAAACAACATCACAAACCATTTACAAAACTTGGGAGTTCAATATTACTTCGAGCTCGGTATCTATCACAATTACTCATATCTTACCACTTTCAACCCGTACCCAATTCCTATGTCTTTACCAAGACTTTGCCTTCTTCACAAAAGTACCTACAAAACGGTTGTGCAACTAAACCGTAAGCATTACGCTTAGTAAGTAAAAAGGATAATCACATGATATTATACATCATTAATCACATTAGCATCATTCACATCACATTAGTCCATAAGACTACTTTCATCAATACTTGCACATCACACTAAATGCACATAAGGTCAATCAAACATAATTCTTACATACCTTACACATCACATGATATTATACATCATTAATCACATTAGCATCATTCACATCACATTAGTCCATAAGACTACTTTCATCAATACTTGCACATCACACTAAATGCACATAAGGTCAATCAAACATAATTCTTACATACCTTACATAAGTCACAACGGACTTAACCACAATTTTGGCTAGTCTTGCCAAACTAGCCTTAATCTATTCTTAATCCAAGCATACTACGCCAAATGCTTCATAAACCTTCACTATCATCTTCCACATAACACATATATGAATAAATCAATATAATTTCATGTCATAACCATTTTACTTACCTCACATCCAAGCTAAGATATCAATAAACCACCATCACCTTCTTTGCTTGCTTTCCTAGTCAAATAATCATCAACAAATATAAATACTTTTAATTTGCATAATAATTAAGGGTGTCTAACTCACCCATAACCTTAACTAAAACCCTTTTAATCATTTACATGATCATATACCAAAATCGCCAATTTATTTTCAATTCACTAAAGGATCTTCACCCCATAATACTATAACACTATATTTTAACCTAAAACCATAATTACCTAAAACCTCCAATTTGGGTACATAAACTCTAACTCCCCAATTTACAATTAACACAAGAATTGGGTTACTTACTTGCAAAATATCATTGTCATGGACACCTTACTTGGATTAGAACCTCAATCTTCCATCAATTTAGTCATTAGTGATAACCTTGTTTTCCCTCATTTCTTTCTCTCCACAAAAGACACACATCAACACACACTCTTAGTTAAAAATGAAGAATTATCAAGAACCTGGGTATTTGTAATTTGACCTTTCTTCATTTCAAAGCTATTTCACCATTAACACATTTAGTCCTTCAGGTACTATAACAATTTCGTATTGGTACTAGAACAAGTTGGTTCTAATGCTAGTTTAAGGTTTTGGAAAGAATAGCCCCTCTAGTCTTATAACAATTTAGTGTTGGTACTAGAACAAGTTGGTTCTAGTAGAGTTTGAGGAATTGGCAAGATTAGTCCCTGTAGGCTAGAACAAGGTGGTTCTAGTATTATTTTACGATTCTGTCAACTTAGGTCCCTCAAGTCCCTTTTCTTTCTACTTTAGCCACATTAACTTTATAACTCATTTAACACTTATCAACTTTAGTCCCTTAAGTCTAATGTTCTTATTTTTGTGACACATCATATTTTCTCTATAACCACTTATGCAATGCTTTGACTAATAGTTTGACTATCTGGTTTGACTACAATTCAACTTTCATTGACTAACCAATCATATTAGACCTTCAAACATATAAAGTCTTGGTCAAACTATTTCAAGGCACTTTATCATTATCTAATACTTAAAAAACCGGCTTTGGGGTGTAACAAAAAGGGTGGATGTAATATACGGTTTGGGGGAGTGATAGGTGATGCCTTAGCATAGAATTCTCTTAAATGTTTTAAGTGCGGGTTATCTATTAAAGGAGTAAAACCTAAGGGTGATGGTATATCTATACTATTCCTAGAGTCTTCTAAGGAATTGGGGAAATAGGGTTTAGAGGGATAATCTAGTACATTCGGAGAGGATAGACAGTCTCCGGATGTAGACTAGATGAGACGGGAGTAGAATAGCGAGGAGTAGACATAACTATATAATAGTAGAAATACTGTAAATCATTTAGCAGTTAAGTAGTTAATTACTATACTAACCTTAACACGTATGGTTACGGAGGATGGCAGGGGCACTGAGGACTTTTCGGACTTATGAAAAGTAGTTGTAGTTTAGGTTTTGACCTTGTTCTCTACAACTGAGGCTCTGATACCAATATGTAACACCCCCATTTTCACATTTCACAGTGGATTTAGGGTTGGGGTATTACTTCATGGAATCACAGTTACAGTAATAGAAAACGACTCGAAAAGAGACGTTTTTATAAATAAGTTATCATTCATAAAAATATCAGAGTTTTATTAAGATGAGGTCCCGTGGATCTAAGTATGAAATAGTGTTTGAATGATAACAAAGTTGAAAGTCCTCCGAGTTCAGTGCCTCGTCCTGCCATAGCTCTGTATAGGAGTGTACCTAGGATACATACTTAAAAGTCAACACTAGGTGTTGAGTGAGAGTCATAGGTTTAAGTGTTAGTGAATACAAGTTCCACAGGGTTCAGTTGATACACCCTTCAAGGAAAATGTAGTATTTATGATAATTGTAATGTATTATACAATTATCATGAGTGGGGTATGTTGCACTAAGCTCATGAACCACACGTTAAGAATCCGGGTCATAGGGGCTGCAGACCCAACCATGAGGGGATGGGAAGAGTAACTTGCAAAAGTTAACTCTTTAGAGGGTTCAAATATAATACTTATTGGTACTCCCCAGAGAGAGATGGTACCAACGGGAGTTGCCAAACTCCAATAGATATATCTATTATATTCGCGTTCACTTGTGTAAAATATCACAAGCGATTAGATTTATGAATTTTGGTTATGTAGTGGTGGCAGATAGTTTACTCGTGCAACAACCAAAGAAAAAGACTTGTATTCGGCTTAAAGAAAAGCAAGTAGCATGTATCCCCCTCACAGGGTTTGCAAAGCATTTAAAAAGCGTTTGAAAGGTGTGAGGCTATGAAAACTCACCTAGGCTTAGGGAAATCTGATTGACGTAAAAAGTGACTCGGAAACTAGATTGCCTTACTCACGTATCCTGATGTTGTTGTAGTTGTGGATGTATGTCAAGATTTAGTTATTTAGTTTAGGTTTCTTAAGTAATCATTCTTAGGGTTCTTAGAATTTTAGATATAACACAACACCGTTCGGGCCATCACAATCCAGAAGTATAAGACTCCCCACATGAAGCTCCCTACTATTGTATTATGTTATCAACATAATACCGTTCGGGCCATCATAATTTAGAAGTTAATACTCCTCAAATGAAGTTCCCTACTATTGAGTTATGTTGTTATTAGGGTTTAGTTATAACATAACACCATTTGGGCTATCATAATTCAGAAGTATATGCAATAATCGTTTGAGGAGCCAGGGCACTTTAAATCGTAAACCCAACAAACTCGTCAAAATAAAATATCCACATAGTACTCCTCACATGAAGCTCCCTAGTATTGTGTTGTGCTTCTAACTTTAAGTTTTTATAATTATATCAGAATATTTTCACTTTATACCCTTATAGTTTATATATTTACAAAATCTACCTTAGACTAATACTTATATTACTTAGGTTTGTAACTATATAGATTTAACACAATTAGTCCCTATACTTATATATATTTGGAAAAATGACAGAAATGACCCTTGGACTTATAAGTTTTCTGTATTTACCATTTATGCCCTTAACTTTATAAATTTTGCAAAACTAGTCCTTATTAGTTTATAACTATTTTACTTTCTATCCTAAGGTTTTATAACTTTGCAAAAAGGGTCCTTATACTTATAACTTATAATAAATGTCAAAAATAGTCTCTAGACTTAATATTTTCAGAAAGTTACCATATATACCCCTATGCATGAAAAACTTTGCAAAACTAGTCCTAATTCCATGCAAACTATATTTTTATGAAACAAAAAAGTTTCCTAGCTTATGTTTAACTATTATTAGCTTGTCTAAGTTATCTAAAATTGCTTAGGGATTATGGAAAGGGCTTATAGCATATAAACATGTATTCGACACATATTAGGGTTTTAAAAAAGAAAACTAGCATGTTTTAGTGATCAAGGCTTAGGCAAGGGTTCCTATGTGATCCAAGGCATCCTAATACTATCCTAGAACTGAAATAAAGCTAATACAACCAGTAAAGAAAGCTTACGTGACCAGTTGGGGTTTAACGAGGGGTAACCTAGGGTATTAGGGTTTTCTCGGCCAAAATAAACACGACAACGCAACAAGGCTCACTCTAGTCGACCCCCAAGATTTCTAAGGGTTTTGTACTACAGAATATATGTGATAGAGAGAGAGAGAGAGAAGGTGTGTGTTGAAAGGAGATGGGGTGATCGCTATTTATAGGGTCGAGAGGAGTAGCGACCAAGAAATGAAGGGTGAGGTGTCGAGGGGGGGGGGGGGGGAAGGTCGAGTAAGAAGAGCTAGAGGGTGAAGTGGGAGGTCTAATGGGTGACAAAGACGAGCTACATGGTAGCTAGGGGGCTGGTATAGGCCAGTTGTGGTAGTGGTGTGTCGAGAGGTTGAATGTGGTGACAAGTAGGTGATGCACATACTTATGTGGGTGATTAGAGGTGCTAGGGTGCTAGGTAGGTTAGGGGGATGTGCTAGGGTGCTTGGTTTCTAGTTTAGAGGTGCTTAGGTTTAAGTTTGAAGTAGTTTAGGTTTAGTTTAGACCTTATTTGGTTTAGTGAGTGATTAGGGTTTTGCCTAAGGTTTAGTGCCTAGATTAGGTTCCTATGAGTGTCTAATGACTAATCCTAAGTCCTAATAGGTTTATACTAAGTGGTGGTAGTTTATGGGAATGTTTTGGGAAGGTTTAACCTAGTTTCCGGGAAGTTATAACCTAGTTGTGGTTTTGTGCGTAAGGGACTTGTACCTAAGCTCTAAAGGGTTTTACTAGTTTATAAAGGTGTTAAGATATCCTAATGTTCCTAAGGTGACTCATACTTAAGCCTTGGACACTTTCAAACTAGTTTAGTTAAGCATATAGGGTTTAGTAATCACGTAGGTCTAATTAGGGTTTAATTAGGGTTTATTATGGTTTTGTGGTGAGTTTAATGTGTTAGATTGGTTGATTACTTATTGTGGTGTTGTTGTGATCTTATGCTTGACATACCAGGAGTTTATAGGGTGTGAATGTTGAGATCTTTGGCTTGTGTGGATACGTGAGCAGGTCTCATGCAAGTAGTGAATGCACATAAAAAGCAAAATAATTTACCTGTGAAATACCTACTATAGGTATTTGTAATGGGAATGATAGTAATGAGATTTTGTGGGTTGCTACACATTTAGTTATCGATTTTCCCCTACCTTCTTCCTAAAGTTGGGCATGCTTACTAGGTCCTGCACCTAAACCATTATTTCAGGCATTAAGTTTATTCAGCTGATCTATGTAACCTACATTTTTGTGTGGGTTGCCAATCCATTTAGTTTTCTTTACACTGGGTAAAAAACCTTGGTTATTGGTAAGTGGCCAATGTCGCTACTAAATCTTACACGCTATTGTCTACCACTTTTAACATGGTGAGCGCCCTTGGTTATCGATGTATCACGCTCACCACTAATAGTATATTAATGAACAGTTCCGAGGCCTATGAGCTTACAGAAACTATTGTCATGTCATATTCTATATTTAAATAGTGGCAATAGATCTAGATTGGTCCCATGATCTATGCGAAGGCATAAGTCTATAACAGTACATAAATCATCCTAAACACATGTATAATAAACTAAAGAACATTGATCATTAAATAAATTAGGTTCATAACAAGGCAAGCATAAAAGGCTTAGCCTTCCATTGCAAAAGATAAATTAGATTATTCAGAGTAGATAAGGTAATCGAAATCATAATGAAAAACTGATAATCTAATGTTTATGATGTGTAAAACCCACTCTTGGTGCCTTCCTTCTCTTTTGTCCTCCCTAATGAAATTAGGGTTTCTCTAAACTTGGTGGAACTTTAGAACTTTGAGACACTAAAAAACTCCAGAACTCTTTTAATGTGTAGAATGGGGTTGTATTTATAAGCCAAAATTAGGTGTACATCTGGATGGTCATCCAGATGTATAATGGGTTGATTTAATGTGTAGAGTTAATGGGGTTGATTTAATGTGTAGAATGGGGTTGATTTAATGTGTAGAGTTAGGGTTTGGGTCATCCATGGATACGACATATACATCTGGATGGTGATACGTCGTATATTCAATATTCTGCATATTCGAATCTTCTAGAATCAATTCATATGTCGTATCAGTGGATAGGGGATATAGCGTATGGTCTTCACACTTGGGAATTTAATTCATTACAAGAGCTCACACGCCGTGTGACTTAAGATGTCATACGACCTATCAATCTTGACTTGGATAATATTCTTTGGCGAGAATGCACACATTATATGACTTAGGATGTCATACGCCGTATGCATCTGGCAGAAAAGTGCTCTCCATCATATCTTGGCAATTTAGCTCAATTTCTAGTGTTTTATTGCGAGAATTCTCCTTTTTACTCCAGATAATTATTAAAACACAAATTTAGAATAATTAAATATGATATTCAATAAAAACAAGGCAAAAATGTGTAATTATTGTGAGAATTTGATAGCTAAAACATGTATAAATTAGGAGCTACCAGAAGACCGGGATAACGAAAACAACTATTGTGAAAGTGTGATATTATGGGGATTATTAAATTTCACATGCATTTCCGAGGTCTTTTCCGGACACTTAAAACTTTTAAGCAATTTTCACTTAGATGAAGATTAAAATCTTTTAAAAAACAATTAAGTGAATAAGACAACGCTGAAGTGATTTAATCTTCGTGTAAGTGTTCTCAAAAGCTTGAATTTATTCTTGTAAGCTCATTGTTTTGAGCGATGATGTCCAAATAAAACGAATTCATTATAAGCATGACTTCAAAACTTGATGTTTTCATTCAAAACATGTTTTTGTTTTTAGAAGCTCGTTCTAGCTCATAACAAATATCATTCTTGAGGTAAGAAGATATAACTTGGAGCTCTTCTTGAAGAATCAATTTTCATTCAAAAATGGCTTTTATCTATATTTTACATCCTTCCTTCTTTTTCTCCCAACCTCACTCCCACGTTTCATTTTCCATTTTTTTTCCTTTTATTATATTTGCTCTTCTTTGAATTTATTGACTTTCTTGGTGCATGAATTATAAAAAATAACAACAATTTCTTCTTGCAATTTATACGGATAAATACATTGATTAGCCTTGAAGGCCTGGAATAGATTATTTGTCTCTATTGATTTGTTGTAGCAGTATACTTTATAAAAATATCATGTGTCTTTAATAGCGAATATAAGAATTTCATTATCAGTAAGATTATTAAAAGGTGTTTGTGATAATTTCAAGTTTTTTTTTTTTTTTTTTTTTTTTTTTTTTTTTTTTTTTTTTAGACTTCTGTTGTTATTCAGTATTTTCCCTTCAGTACCGCCGACTCGAGCAATCTCACTTGGGCCGTATACTATAACAACTATCAGCTATTCCCCTAGATGGCTTCTAATTTTTATGTTTCTTTGGCCCTTTCATACTCATGGAAATTCGTATGTGTCGCAGTAGAAGTTAAAAGAAAATTTCGGTAAACGATTAAAATGGATTAAATCAAAACCCAAAAAACCAAATTAATTGGTTGTTTTCAGTTACCGAATAACCTCAATTACATAATTATATTTAATTTTTTTCATTTTTAAGCATAACC
>LBNU01009254.1:50082-64199 GCA_014162995.1 Artemisia annua | reverse complement strand
GACTCTTTCAATAAAACTGGTTTACTTATGAACTCTATGAACTACCAGCGTATAAGCTGACCTTTTTAGCATTTGTATTCTCAGGGTTCCCTAAGGGTGATAAGCTTACTTTGGAGGCATTGGGCAAACGCATGGCATTCGTCATAAACGAGTAAAAGATGTAAGTAAAACGAGCATGTATCTCCCCCAAAGAGTTCAAAATAGATAAAAGAGGGGCTATGACTCACCTTAGTAAATAGCAGTATGATAGTGAAAAGAATCGAGTGGTGATAGTGAGCGGCACCGACACGCAACCTAGATTAGTATGGCAAGTTTAGTTCACCGTTATGGTTTAGGACTCGTTGAGGTTCAAATAAGTTTAAAAGTTTTAAAATATTTGTGTTATTGTTGCTTGTGTGGCAGCATTTAAGTTTAAAACAATTTTCTAAGTATTTGCAAGTATTGGCTCTTGGAAGTGCTTGAGTATATAAGTATACAATAAGGAAAGTATCAAGGACGAATTAGTCTTTGGTTTGACATTTACCGAAAGACGATATACGGAAAGTAATTACAATAAATATTAGACGAAATCGGACTACAAGGATGTCGTTTAAAAGTACATACATAGCCCTATATTAGTTAAAAATAAAAGTGTGTAAATATATGTAACAGTTTTATTTAAAAGAGTTTAAAATACACTTGTAATGAGTTATAAATGTAGGGCTTTTAGGGAATTGGGCATGACCCGTGTATATGTTTTAGTTGTACGTAGTGACTAGGTGTCACAATAAACCGTTATATTATTTTTCGAGTATATAAATTTGTAATATCATGATAAGTTTCATTATGTGTAAATAAATCATTATAGGAGATATTAATTAATGATCAAGAATATGTCGCAATTGGTATTCTTTATTAGTTGCTTCATAACTCAAAATTATAGTTTTAAGTTTTGTTTACCAGTTATAATTTAAAATATGTTTATAAAACAAGTTTAGTAGATTAGAGTATATCGTGGAATTATGTCGAGAACGAGTAAAACGAGTGAGTCGGTAAGTAGTCGCGAAATAAGCCGAAGGAAACAAGCAATGTGGCTTGACACACGAAAGACCACAATCCAAGATCACATTTTATTTCACCATTTCATTTTACACATAACCATATCAATTTAGTAGTTATAATAGAAGAAGAGTTTAATTCTGTTAATACAAATAGTTTTAAACACACCCTTTTTATTAATATCGAGTGGGCTGTGGCCCAAAGTGAACCCAACAACTAAAGTCTTAAGACTCAATGGGCTTTGGTTCAAATCGTGAAAAATAAACAAACCAGCACAGGACTAAACATGAGTTAACGCGGACAGATAGACCCTTTAGATTCAAGGGAACAAGACCAGATTATTTATTTGTAAAGCAGGATTTCTAACGCAAAGGTGAGAGAGCATCGTTTGATACCGAGCATCAAGTGACCAGGTAATACGCTTGTTTGAGTATTAAGACCACGAAAACGAGAACCCAACTAAGGACTGATATTAAAGTTAGATACCAAAGTTGCTTGTGTTTAGTTGACAGTAGTCAAAAAGAAAGACCAAAGAGAAAGACATGTAAAATCAAACAAGGAACAAACATTAAATGAGCAAGGCAAGTTTACCTATTCTTGCGCTAGTGCGTCTCGAACACGGGTAAGAGAAAATGAAGCCAAGAAAGACTTACCACTGTGGTTACACCATAGTAGGTTCGACCCACATCTAAAACCAAACATTTAAATAAGCACTTGTTTCGTTGACCCGAGATATGTTATACCTGACAACCATTGGTCGAACCCAGTAAACAAAAACCAATTCCAAGTTCAAAACTACTCGATCTATCCTTTGGAAAACACATTGAAGCAAGATAGCAATAACCAAATGCAATACCAACTGTGGGTTCGACCCACAACAAAACCAACCCAATTCAAAAGCAAGTTTAACCAATGTACTAGTTTGAGTCTCGCTGACACAGTGAGCCAAAGAAAAAGAAAAGGAAACAAAATACTTGGGACTTGGGTGGTGTCTCGACACACGACCAAACATAACCAAACCTTAATTTTGTCCCGCTAGTTAGTAGCTTATTAATGTTTTACATATGGAACAAAGTAAACCAAACTCACCCAACTGTGACTTGAGTGAGTCTTGACACTCACTTCCCAACACAAATGTACCTTTATTTCTAAGCATATATCCTATCAAGTTTTTGAAGTTGTAAATTGAATGTGAAACAAGCAAAACCAAATGTACCCTAATGTTGAGCTCGAGTGACCAAGCGAAAGGAAGCTGAACACACTTGACCTCGCGACATGCCTCAAACCAAGCGCAACACACACCCTTTGTGGGTGAGTTTGTCTTGAGCCAAAAACAACCACCCGACCACCCTTGTGGTTCTTGGGTTTCGACCGCGAGCAAACAAACAACATCAGTATATCCAAACAAAACAACATACCACTATGGTCCGACCACAGTGGGTTTTGACTCAAATCAAATTCCAACGCGACACAACTTTTTAACAAGATTTGATCTCAACCCAATAAGCCAAAAAGAAATAAGCAAGGTTGTTGATAAGCACTTCCATCAAGCCAATATCTAGGTTTTAGTTATGAGTTCTTTTTCATTTATGCCACACAACATTTTAACATCAAGACTTAACATCAAAACTACTAATTCGATTCACCACATGAAAACCAACAGGGCGATACAAATCAAAACTACTTAACAATTATAGGTTCGAATTTAAAAGAAAAGAACAAGGAGAAATGGGTTACCAATTAGGAGTCGATTACAAAGAAGAATGAAAACAAACAAGACTCGGTTCTGATTCCACAAGCGATCCACACACCTTCGATACTGGAACGTTAACTATAAACTTTGTTGTGATAGTTTGAGAGTGTGTGGACTTGCCTGTGGATTCGATGGGTTTATATAGAAATAACACAAGGGAGGTTTGCCCCTCCTCAACTAGTTGGTCAGTCAACCTTGTAGCCCAAAGAGGGTATCGCTTCATCATCATCTAGTCAGCTCTTGGGGTTATATGTTGACTTCGGAATCTTGACAAAGAAGAGGGAATCCCGTCTGTGGCGTGAGGACCATCTGGACGGGGCATCGTGGTCGCCAGGGTGTCAGATCTGCCATGGCAGTTGTGGGGTGTTTGCAGCAGATGAAGGAGAAGAGAGAGCGAGGGAGGCGTTAATATGTGTNTATTTATAAAACAAGTTTAGTAGATTAGAGTATATCGTGGAATTATGTCGAGAACGAGTAAAACGAGTGAGTCGGTAAGTAGTCGCGAAATAAGCCGAAGGAAACAAGCAATGTGGCTTGACACACGAAAGACCACAATCCAAGATCACATTTTATTTCACCATTTCATTTTACACATAACCATATCAATTTAGTAGTTATAATAGAAGAAGAGTTTAATTCTGTTAATACAAATAGTTTTAAACACACCCTTTTTATTAATATCGAGTGGGCCCAAAGTGAACCCAACAACTAAAGTCTTAAGACTCAATGGGCTTTGGTTCAAATCATGAAAAATAAACAAACCAGCACAGGACTAAACATGAGTTAACGTGGACAGATAAACCCTTTAGATTCAAGGGAACAAGACCAGATTATTTATTTGTAAAGCAGGATTTCTAACGCAAAGGTGAGAGAGCATCGTTTGATACCGAGCATCAAGTGACCAGGTAATACGCTTGTTTGAGTATTAAGACCACGAAAACGAGAACCCAACTAAGGACTGATATTAAAGTTAGATACCAAAGTTGCTTGTGTTTAGTTGACAGTAGTCAAAAAGAAAGACCAAAGAGAAAGACATGTAAAATCAAACAAGGAACAAACATTAAATGAGCAAGGCAAGTTTATCTATTCTTGCGCTAGTGCGTCTCGAACACGGGTAAGAGAAAATGAAGCCAAGAAAGACTTACCACTGTGGTTACACCACAGTAGGTTCGACCCACATCTAAAACCAAACATACCATAATCCTTTTGACTACTTGAAAACAAGACTATCAAACCTACTAGTGTTAACCCAACGAGACCAAACGCGACCCGTAAATCTTCATCAGTTTTTCATGTTAACCAACACGCAGAAATTTAAACATGCTTAGTACTAATGAATAAAACCGAACAACTAAGCCACACAAAATAGTTCTTCCAATCTGAGCCAAACACAAATCAATTATTAGTTTTTTCAGTTTTTGTGGTGATCTATCATTATCTTGCCACACAAATTTCAACAACAACAATTAATCAATTCAAGAATCTGTGTAAGTCGATTGGTATACATAAAACCAAACCAAGATTACAACTCGAAAAATCAATCAAAACAACAAGTTTATTAACAAAAATATCATCAAGAGATTTAAAAGTGTAATGAAGGTAAGAGACCCTTACTAGAGGAAGTGACTGAATCGATCGAAAGGTGAAGACCAAAAACAAACTGAAAATCTTTCCAATCCGAAACCCAACAGGAACTCA
Source organism: Artemisia annua (assembly GCA_014162995.1). Lineage (NCBI taxonomy): Eukaryota > Viridiplantae > Streptophyta > Magnoliopsida > Asterales > Asteraceae > Artemisia > Artemisia annua. The sequence continues at coordinate 59,710 of LBNU01009254.1, read as the reverse complement.
CCCCAATCCTTCGAACCAATAACCTTGTGATATGTTTTGTGATGTTTTGTAAGTGTGTGAAGAGTGGGGAGTCCCTGTGGCTCGTATCAATTATAAAAAGAATGGAAGGACCGGGTTTGACTCATCTATCCTTGAGCACCAGTCGACCAAGTAGCCAAAACGAGTAACCATCGCTCTCATCTTGCATCACCTAATCGGTTGTACATGTGGACCTAGAGGGGAAGACAAAAGAGATCATGTTGTGGCTTCACATGCCATGGGGGACCGATTCGTTGCCTTGTGGTCAGGCCTGATCTTGATTCAGGAGAGGTGGGGGAAGGGGTGGAGCGTAGCAGTAGGGTGAAGGGGATGCACGATCTGATTTTCTGGTTCTTGCTTGTTTTGTTTTTAACTTTAAGAAGAGAGAGGGAGGCGTTAATATGTATGGGAGAGGTGGGGATAAGTGACAGAGAGTGAAACGTTTTTACGTTTTGTACATATATATTTTTATTTTGATTTACCTTGTTTTAGTTAGTTTTAATTAAAAGTGTATGTATAAAAAAAAAGGCGCGTGTTAATAAACGTGAGTGTTAAGTTAATAGTTCTAAGTTGTACCTCGTGTTTCGTTGAGCTCCGGTGTAAATTTTAGCTTTTGAGGTTAGCGTGAGTGCGAAAAGTGTTATTTACGAAGGCGTTTTCATAATAGTAATAACACAATCATTGATTTCGGTTAACCAATATTGGATTCATGCCATTAATAGGATGGTGTCGGTACCCGTGTGGTGCGGTGTGCGAGATATGTAAGTTACGTCACATAATTAGTTGACGAAATCGTTCGTAGTTGTAAAAAAAAATTTTACCATGAAAATGGTTAATTAGACCTTCATAATAAATTACTTCATGTTTAGCGATAATTAATGACTAGGTAAATTACGGGGTATTACAACAGTCACTAAGTCCGCCAACTAATCTATGAGATTTTCCCGTGTGTTTCCCACTAACACCCAATACCTCTATAAGTTGCCAAGTCTAAGGTATCGGCTTACACTTATTAATGAACTATTCCTACTGAGGGTTAGTCAGTGATCATGAATCTAACAACTAAGTGAGAATGGTCATCCATTAGTCAGTCAAACACACTAGTTTTAGCTTGTAACCTACTCCTAGCACATTTTCAACCTAAGATTCATAATTCATATCAAAACATAAAGATCTCGCGTGCACACTCCATAAATTATTCATTAAAATCAATAAACTAAACTACAAGTTAAATTAATTAAACAAAGGATCATAAACTAATTAAACACAAAGAACAAATTAATCAAGCACAAATAATAACTGGCACACATAATAAAAAATAAAGATTAAATAAATCAAAGAAAATGAATTAAACCAAACTTTAATTGATATGTCGTGTACATAACATGCTAACTATATTGCTTTAGATGCGCTCTAGTCGAATGCAGAATCGTATACGAGGGTGTGCAAGGTGTGCTGCCGCACAGAGCCTCAAAATATATTCCCCGTTATATATTTTGGGCCTCAAAATTTATTTCCAACAAAAAATGCTAATGTCGTACAATGTTATGTTAAAATATTTGTTAAAACTTATGATAAATCATCAAAATACTATATTTTTGGTTTCAACAGTTAGTATAATATATGTTTTGAACAACACATTCAGTTATCATATAAGCTTTCGCACATCATTTTTGTTCGCTCAGCTACAGCATTGATCGAATGCCATGCCTTACGCCGTTAGTCCTACTATTGTTCTCTTCTTTTTGTTCCTCCCACTCGTCGATAAATAATACAAAAAGAAAAAATTCCCCGCGTAGACGAACGTGTACACAGTATAAAGGAATTCATTCCTTGTTGGCTACTCCACAGACCTAGTGATGGGTATTGTTTTGTTTTCTGCTTTGCACGTCCAAATCCACAGCTAAAGGCCCAATGCCTTTTCTTTCTCACTAACCAAATTGCCAAATGAATCCAAATAAATAAAAGGAGTTATATCCTTACTCGAAGAAGGTCCCAAATTATATAAAAGGGATGGTCCATGTTTGCTCTCTTGCGTCCAACTAAACATAGGCTAAATATATGGGCTTTTGTTACTTGTCTAACTTGGCCCAATTGATTAATTTACCAACATGGACTATAAATAGCCACGAGCTTGTTCTTCCAGCAGATAAACCACGACTGAACTTCCACATTTTAAGCATTTTATAATTTAACTATGTAGCTTTTTCTTTTCTCTTTCCAAGACCTTTTGAATCAACTAAAACGGAGCTCGTATAAAGAATTTATTCCCAAAATAGTGTCGCGTCTTCGTTTCTCATTTAAATAACTCTTCTCATCTAAATATTGTCTACGACTTAGGCTTAAGTGAGCCTTTACGCCATAGATGCTACTGATCAAATTGCCCCAAACATTCTTCATGTTTACGGCATAGAGACCTTGTCCCATCTGTGCCGTAAATGTCTTGCATCCAAACTTCTTTGAATTATGTCATAGTTTTGTCTACGGAGTAAAGGAAAGTGTTCCATTACGCCGTATATTCCACTGAATGCAGATTTCCACGTATTTCATCCATCTTAAGTCCATTTTTGCATATTTTCATTCCAATGCCTCTTTTAATCCGAATTTGTAAATATGAAAGAATTAAGTACCAAATTCACATAAAACAATATAGAAACAAGGCAATAAACACGAGATATTGATACTAAAAACTATACATTATTTGATGTTGTCAATCTTTTACATACTTTAGTTTAGGAAGGCCATTTACAATGTCTTTAGATGACAACATGTTGATGCTATCGAAGTTCAAGTGAGAGAGACGATGATGCCATAATCACGCTTGAGTCAATGAATCTTTGGCCATGAAACAAATTGGAGTGGAAGACATACATCCCTGAAGAGAGCGTCAGGCTTGTGTTTTGATAATCACAAAATATAAAGACATGTTACGTAAATTACAGTTAATAAGTTTTTAACCGACAAAACTCGTTACTTCCACGAAGCTTCTACAACGTCACTTTAGGTATAAACAAACTTTATACCGTCATTAGTTTGGTGATCAAAGAAGTTTTATTTTCTTATAAACTTACATTTTTAAGTTTGACAAAACATTTTTGTAAATGTATTTTTGTGTTTTTAAAGAAATATTTTATTAAGAAAATATATTTGAATTCAAATGTGTAACAGCTATTTTCTCCCCCAAATCAGCTGCACCAGATAAGTTTTCACCACGTCAGGACAAATTTTGTCTAGACGGTCCCTTAAAGGGGTCGGCGGCCCCTTAGTGATAAAGGACCGTCGCCTACTTACGGGACCGCCGGACCAGTCCTGTCGTCCATAAATACTGAACTGTTACACTTCAGAAAACAGGGATTTTCACACACAAAGCTTTCTGTTTTTATTTTCCCTTTGAGTCTTTGATCACTATAACATGTCGATATATGTTTATAAGTGATTTCCTCTTCCATCAAGTGCAAGAGAAGAACTCTCGACATCAATGAAGTCTCGAGATGTTATAGGTGTCCACACACAAACGTAACAAGTGTTACGGTGATAGGTTCTGTAAATATTATCATTGTGATCCGACTTGTGTGTGAGTCGAGGAGGGGATATTTGTGTGAACTTGGATGGTGATGTAGATCCAAGAAGTGTTGTAACTAGATTAGTTCATGTGTTGGTGTGAGGAGAATGATATCCTAGTGTGTAGGATAGGATTGTGTCAAAATATTATGTAAAGACTTGGATCGGGTAAAGATCCAAGTGAGTCATGTATGTAGTCTTGGTTCGGGTGAAGAACCAAGTATGTCTAGTGTGTGAAGGCTTGGTTCGGGTGAAGAACCAAGTGTGTCGATTATGTGAAGACTTGGATCGGGTGAAGATTCAAGATGGACAAGAGTGCTTGTTCGTGTGGCCACGTGGGCCTTGGTGAAGATTGGTTCTAGTTACGATTAGAACTCGACATTATGCTTAGTGTCGTTAAGCCTTGTGTAAGCATGTGTACGGATTGCTCCGCCTAAAGGAGTGTGTTGATATAGTGATTGATAACTCTCGAGTGTGGTACTCGGGGAGTGGAGTAGGACGAAGAGTGAGCTTCGTGCCGAACCACTATAAATCGCCGCGTCTCTTTGGTTGTGTTCTTTCCCTACTCTTTACATCACTTGTTTACTTATGCATGTTATTAGTTAATTTGATATCACATAACAAGTAGAATTCAATAAGTTTGCAAAAGAATACAAACCGGACCTAAAAACGGCTAAACGTTTTAACAAATATAAAGAAACGGTGAAACTATTCAACCCCCTTCTAGTTTCTACAATTGGTATCAGAGCCAGGTTATCAAGATCTTTAGAGTATACTGTACTTTAAAACTTGAATCGATGTATGGAGTCTGAAAGATACTTAGAAGGGATCTACTTGAATTGGTCACCACTTTTCGAAAATGAAAACTTTGTCATTTGGAAAAATGAATTTGAAAGTTATGTGAAATCAATTAGTTATAATCTTTGGCATGTCATATCTTTTGATATTTTTTATCAATAAGAATGGATTTCGAAAATTAGGATTACATGAGAACTTTTCGCTAGACATTGGAGTTCATATATTAGTTCATAAAACTTTGCTAAAATTGGTTTTGACAAAACCATTTTATGAAATGTGGTAAATAACATATGGCAAAAGTTTTTGAAAGTTTCATCAAGGAAACGTTCCAGCCAAAGATGATGAAAATTTGATATTAGTAAGTCATTTAGTTTTAGTAGAATCATGTACTACTAGTTTAAATGTTTTTGTTGTAGGTAATGATGCCGACAAGAATCAAATTAACAACTAAGTTGGTGTACTAATCAACAAGTCTTGAAGTGATGAAAATTAAGAAAACTAAGACAATTCGCCAAAGAACAAGTCTAAGGTCAAGATGGTTAGAAATCAAGATAATGTGTGGCTAGATGACATAACTACACTCAAGGACGATTCACCAAGTAAGTTTCATCATGTACTCCACCACATACACGATGCATGATATGGCATGTGTCATTAAGGATAGCTAGAGGCCAAAGTAAGTTTTCTTACACTCTCGCTCATCATAGTCGCTTAATGAATGCTTGCTATATGCTTACATGACTATGTGATTTGTCGTTACTTGCTTGCATGCTAGATAATGTCTATTTGCTCTTATGTGCTATATGATCTTTGTTCTTTAGACGTTTAGTCTAAATGCTTATCCATCTTTAGATTCGAGCAAATTATTTGGAAAAATAATGGTCTTACCACAACCATTATTTATAACATATTTCTCGTCAATCAATCACTATAGACAATGCACACTTGTTTCAATCTTTGTTTGTTCTCTAGTTCTCGTCTATGACTTCTCTTGAAATTTAGATATTTGACTTCTAGCCTCTCCGATGCAACTCTCGTCCTTGAATCCCAAAATCCACTCAAAATCCACTCTTTATTCAAGCGTATGGAGTCTGTTTCTTTTCCTCTGTCTCGATTCCACTCCATACCCATTTCTTAGCTTACTCGTGCGTATTAAGTCAATACCCCGTGTCTTAAAATACAAAGAGTTATAATTTAAAACGATTCAGAATCAAAGACTTATCACATTTACTCAAACAACAAAAATCGTCAAAATTGTAAAACCTTCTAACGTCGGTCCCATATCTCTCAGCGGTCCCATATCAATAAAGGACCGTCCTTCAATTTGAAGCCACACTCCGTTTTCTCACTACAGAACCTGAAAAACAAAACCAAACACTCCTTCTTGCTGCAGAAACAACGAAAACTCGAACCATAATCCCAAAATCTTACTCACCCAAAATTAAATTAATTCAAGACTTGTAATTTCAAGATCCTCGATCACCAACACTTTCTAATCACTCATTGTAAGTTAATCTATTCAATTTCATTTAATTAATTCGAATTGAACATTTAGGGTTCATATGAATACAAAATTAAAAATTGGGGATTATCATTTCTTTGTTAACTTAACAACAATTGATGAATAATCTAATCAATGTAGTATTAATAACACTCGAATTAACCAATCAATTAACTTATTTTGCGGATTTTGAAAATGGGTCAAAAATGAGATCATCCCCAATTCGAATTTAATGATGTTAATCTTGTTTAAGCACGTAACAAAAACGTAGTTATACATTGTTAATACATGTCAGAAACGTTTTCATAACCATGCAACGAAATTAGTCAAAAATTTTGAAATTAAAATGATTACTTGGTATGAAAGTGTAGGCATGAAAAATATAGGCTAGCCAACTTGATATTTACTTTATTTAATTTTGTGTTATAGGGAAATTATGCCTAAACCAAACTGGGTGCATCACAAAGAAACACGCAAGTACATACCCACTATTTCAACCGATTACACCGCACCTTTAAAATACAGTTTTCAACATTTTGAAAAACGGGCAATACATGAAGGTCGTGTTGTCCATCCCGACTTTGAGGATTTTAGTTACCTAGAGGCCATGTTGGGTTCGGCTAAACTTGAATGTCTCTATAAGATTAATGAGTCAATTGTCCCTCGCTTTGTTCTAGAATTTTATAGCCAATTTAGGTTGAGAGTCGAGTCTGTGAATGAGCTCTATATCGAGTTTGTCATTCAAGATAAATTATTTTCATACTCCCTTCCCGACTTTGGTCGTATCCTTGACATTCCTACCTCGGGGCAATGCTCTTTCACTGACGAATGGAGCCTTGATGCTCTTGTCAGAAGCACCCCCACATGTGGAAATATGCCACCATTCCCCCAACTCCAAATGAGATCAAAACTATCATTCTCAAGTCCCGAACTTCACCTCTTACTCCTACATACCGAGGTAAGAAAATTCCTATTGAGGAAAACCAAATCCTCACAAAAGAAGTCGAAAACCATTTAAAAGCCATTGGGGAAGTGGTACGTGAAAATGCCTTTTGCCTAGGTGGCAATAGGGATCATCTTCCCGCGTGTCTCGGTCACATGCTTTATTGTATTGCCAAAACAAAGCCTTACAATCTAGCATTCTACATGGTCAGGAGAATGGAATTTGTCAAAAAAGAAAAAGTTAAACATGCCATATGGTATGCTCCTGACCCGTCTATTCAACCATATCATGAATGAGTTTCCGCAACTCCAATCGAAGAAGTATCTCATTCATGATCGTGTCATGTTTCCGCTCTCTATTCATATTGAGCGTAAGACAAGGTCTGATTCGGGGACGAAAAGGACCTTGTTTCCCGAGTCATCCTCTAGTGGTTCATTCTCCCATCACATAGATGGTGATGGACATGTTGGTAGTTCTAATGCATCCGATTCTTCTCCTTCCCAAAACTACTTAAATGCCCTTCCTCAAATTCCTCAGAATATTGAGTCTCGGGATCCATCTGTGATCACTCTTTTCACTCAAATCCGAGATGAGCAAAGGAAAGGTTTGAAGTCAATCAAGAACCTCTTCAAGAAGAAGAAGAAGAAGTAAATGTGATTTGGAATGAACTTATGATTATGTGTAATGCACTTGATACAATTTTGTTTGTCTTCATTTGTACTATTTCTTAAAACATGTTGGATTGTTGATTATGCTTGGATTTGTATGTTATCATGAGATGTTTAGTTTATTTGAGACATCCTTTGATGTTGAATACTTATTTGTGTTTATTATGTAGAATAGCATTGTAATGAACGTACAGATTGCAGAAATGAAAAACTGGGAAAAACCTATGAACTCACTACCGGCGGTCCCTTATCGACCCGGCGGTCCCAAAGTGATAAGGGACCGTCTAGTGATTTAACAGACCGTCCCTGTGGGATCACGGATTTTAAACTGTTTTCTTCTTTCCTGCAATCCTAACCTATTGCATGATTATCACCACCTTACCTTGTTTAGTTAAACATCTTTATGTGCTTGAAATCTCCTAATGCATGCTTTGCCCAAACCATAACCAAGCTTGATTATTTAAGCCTCATTCATCATCCTCAACCTCAACACAACCACCATTCATCTCTTCCATATCACCTTCAATGGCATCATCCTCCACCACCATGTCAACCACAAAGAAAGAACTCAAAACTCAACCTCCAAACAGAAGACCAAAACTCAAAATCATTCGACCTCAAACAATCTTCATTGACCTCACACTCTTTGATTCCACTCCATCTCCTAAGTCACCACCAACATCACCACAAGCACCAAGTGCACCACTCAAAACACCATCCACCAATGGCTTCCCACTCATCATCAAAGCCATCATCTAGCTCAAAGCCAACCACATCACCTTTCTCATCTTTCATAAAAAATTTANAACAATCTTCATTGACCTCACACTCTTTGATTCCACTCCATCTCCTAAGTCACCACCAACATCACCACAAGCACCAAGTGCACCACTCAAAACACCATCCACCAATGGCTTCCCACTCATCATCAAAGCCATCATCTAGCTCAAAGCCAACCACATCACCTTTCTCATCTTTCATAAAAAATTTATCACCTTTGCTTACTGAATCAAGTTCGGGAGCCTTCACTCCATTTGTGAGCAATCAACCACCATCTTCCACTCACTCCATACTGTCAGCAAGAAACCAACTTCCATCTCAAAACAACTCACCAAATCATACCACCACATCTCCAAATGGGCGATTGGAAAACATTCCTTCCTCACCACCATCATCTCCAACTCTTGGAAATTCACTTCCCTATTACTTTGTCAATAACCACACGGTGGGGTGTGCTTGTTGTTTTCACAACTTTCATCTCATCCATCTGTTCGAGATGAGTTGCATATCATGTTTGGTCACATTGAGTATCTCATTACTCAAAAAAATGTGCAACCAACTCCTCTTGCTTCCATGCCTCCACAAGCAACACCTTCGGTTCCACCTTCATCCTCACCATCATCCACTCCACCATCCAACTAGATGTTTCTCAAATATCTCGTTCATGAATAATCAAGTGGATGTTACGTTATGGACCAAGCATGCAATGGGACAAGATTAGTTATGTTAGTTAAGGATTAGTATTATATCTTAGTGTTGGTCTAATGATGTATTGCTTATGGTTATCTTGCATGAATGATGTTGTATGCCTATTATGTTGGTAACGAATGAATGTTTATGTTTTATGTTTTGATATTATCTTGTGTTATTCGTCTAAGTCAAACATGAAAATGGACTAAAATTACTCAACCTTAAAAATGGGAAGTTATTTGAATCACAACACATCTGCCAACTAGAAAACCTACTGATGGCAGTCCTTTAATGGACGACGGTCCTGTATCAATAAGGGACCGTCCTCCTATTTACGGGACCGTCCCATGTAGTGTTAAAATTTCAGATTCTACATGCTATGTTCTATCTGCTTCATGCTCTACTTAATTGATTTCACACCCATATTCATCATGTTTTCTACGTACTTTCATATATATATATATATATATATATATATATATATATATATACATATATATATATACATATATATATATACATATATATATATATAATATATATATATACATATATATATATATATATATATATATATATATATATATATATATATATATATACAGATATATATATATACATATATATATATATACATATATATATACATATATATATATATATATATAT
>LBNU01009254.1:29603-39899 GCA_014162995.1 Artemisia annua | reverse complement strand
CCATTGCCCGAAGAATGCTGGACAAGGAAATGGAAGTGCTCGAGGTGGAGTGTATGTGATGTGGAATGGAGAGCAACACCAAGATCCGAATGTTGTCACTGGTACGTTCCTTCTCAACAACCTTCGTGTTAGAGTTTTGTTTGATTCGGGTGCCGATATGAGTTTTGTATCTTATAAGATTGCGCCGTTACTCCGGCTTACCCCAACCCCGTTAGATTTCAGATATAGCATTGAGTTAGCTAATGGTAACATAGTTGATACCCGTACTGTGATCCGTGACTGTACTCTTAACCTTTTAGACCACCCGTTTAGTATTGATTTGATGCCGATTGAGCTTGGGAGTTTCGACGTAGTGATTGGAATGGATTGGTTATCCAAGCATCAAGTGAGTATTGTTTGTGGAGAACGAGTTGTTCATATTCCTCTTAACGGTGAGATTTTGATTGTTCGAGGCGATAGGAGTGGAACTCGCCTGAATATCATATCGTGTATCAAAACCATGAAATACATCGAGAAAGGATATCATGCATTCGTAGCACATGTGGCTAAGAAGGAGTCAGGAGAGAAGCGACTCGAGGATGTTCCTGTAGTGCGTGATTTTCCTGAAGTATTTCCTGAAGACTTGCCGGGACTTCCGCCAGCTCAACAAGTGGAGTTTCACATCGATTTAGTTCCAGGAGCCGCACTTGTTGCGCGCGCACCGTATCGACTAGCATCGTCAGAGATGGAGGAATTGTCCAAGCAATTACAAGAATTGCTGGATAAAGGACTCATTCGACCTAGTTCTTCGCCCTGGGGAGCTCCGGTATTGTTTGTGAAGAAGAAGGATGGATCGTTCAGGATGTGTATTGATTACCGTGAGTTGAACAAGTTGACAGTGAAGAACCGCTACCCGTTACCAGGATTGATGATCTGTTTGATCAGTTGCAAGGATCGAGTTACTAGTCTAAGATAGACTTGAGGTCCGGTTACCATCAACTTAAAGTTCGGGAAGAGGATATTCCCAAGACAGCGTTCAGGACCCGTTATGGTCATTTGAGTTTCAAGTTATGCCGTTTGGTTTGACCAACGCGCCTGCAGTATTTATGGATCTCATGAACCGAGTATGCAAACCTTACTTGGATAAGTTCGTGATAGTCTTCATCGACGATATTTTGATTTACTCCAAGAGTGAGGAAGAACATAAGCGACATTTGGCGACGATTCTTAAGTTGCTCAAGGACGAGCAGTTGTAAGCGAAGTTCTCTAAGTGCGAATTCTGGATTCGCAAGGTACAATTTTTGGGTCATGTGATTGATAGTGAAGGATTACATGTGGATCCCGCTAAGATTGAGGCTATTGAGAAATGGGCAATGCCTGTTAATGCCACAGAAATTCGTCAATTTCTAGGATTGGCTGGATATTACAGGAGATTCATCGAGGGATTCTCCAAGATATCCAAACCATTGACTGCGTTGACTCACAAAGATAAGAAGTATGAATGGGGGGAGGAAGAAGAGAGAGCATTTCAGATTTTGAAGTAGAAGCTTTGTAGTGCACCGATATTGGCTTTGCCAGATGGAGTGGAGGATTTTGTGGTTTATTGTGATGCTTCGTATCAAGGATTAGGAGCAGTTTTGATGCAACGAGGGAAGGTTATGGCTTATGCTTCCCGACAGCTTAAGACTCATGAGGAGAAGTATACCACTCATGATTTGGAATTAGGAGCCGTGGTTTTCGCACTTAAGTTGTGGAGACACTACCTTTACGGTACGAAGTGTGTTGTCTTTACCGACCACGAGAGTTTACAGCATATTTTGGATCAGAAGGAGTTGAACATGTGACAACGACGATAGTTAGAGACGTTGAGCGATTATGATTGCGAGATTCGATGTCACCCGGGAAAAGCGAACGTCGTGGCTGATGCCTTGAGCCGAAAGGAACGGTTAAAGCCACTACGTGTTCGAGCTTTAGTTTTGACGATCAATTCGAATCTACCCGCCCAGATTTTACAAGCTTAAGAGGAAGTCGCGAGACAAGGAGATCTCAAGGAAGAGAAACTTGATGGGATGATGAAGAAAAAGAAGTTGGAGAAACGATCGGATGGAACTTTGTGTTATAAAGGAAGAAGTTGGGTGCCATTGTTTGGAGGACTGAGAGATTTGATTTTGCTTGAGTCTCATAAGTCCAAGTATTCTATTCACCCAGGATCTGATAAGATGTATCAGGATGTGAAGAAGTTATATTGGTGGCCTAATATGAAGGCTGAGATTGCCGATTATGTCCGTAAGTGTCTTACCTGTGCCAAGGTAAAAGCCGAACATCAGAAACCGTCTGGTCTGCTAGAGCAACCCGAGATCCCAGAATGGAAATGGGAGAGGATTACGATGGATTTTGTCACCAAGTTACCTAAGACTTCTACTGGATTTGATGCCATTTGGGTAATAGTCGATCGATTGACGAAATCTGCTCACTTCTTTCCGATCAGGGAGAACTATAGCATGGATAAGTTGACTAGGCTCTAGGTGAAAGAGATAGTTTCTCGGCATGGAGCACCAATGTCTATTATCTCCGATAGGGATAGCAGGTTTACTTCGAATTTCTGGCAGTCGCTTCAGGATTCGTTTGGATCGCATCTCGATATGAGTACCGCTTACCATCCACATACCGACGGCCAAAGCGAGAGAACCATTCAGACTTTGGAAGATATGCTACGCGCGTGTGCGATTGATTTCAAGAATGGATGGGATGTCCATTTGCCTTTGGTTGAGTTTTTCTACAACAACAATTATCATGCGAGTATAAAGCTGCACCGTTTGAGGCACTTTATGGCCGAAAGTGTCGTTCACCCATTTGTTGGGATGAAGTGGGAGAAGCACAGCTTATTGGTCCGGATTTGGTCCGTGAGACGACCGAGAAGATTGCTCAGATTAAAGAGCGATTGAAAGTAGCTCGTGACCGTCAGAAGAGTTACGCGGATGTGAGGCGTAAACCCCTGGAGTTTCAGGTAGGAGACCGGGTTATGTTGAAGGTATTGCCTTGGAAAGGTGTGATCAGGTTTGGTAAGAGAGGAAAGTTGAATCCTCGATATATTGGACCTTTTAGGATTTTGGAAAGGATTGGTCTCGTGGCTTATAAGCTGGAATTGCCACCCGAGCTTAGTAGGGTTCACCCTACTTTCCACGTGTCGAATTTGAAGAAGTGTTTGACCGATGAGACTGCGGTGATTCCGCTTGAGGAGATTGAGATTGATGAACAGTTGCATTTTGTTCAAGAACCTGTTGAGATTATGGATCGCGAGGTTAAGCGATTGAAGAAGTGTCGTATTCCTCTTGTGAAAGTTCGTTGGAATTCCAAGAGAGGACCTGAGTACACTTGGGAACGCGAGGATGAATTTAAACGCAAGTACCCAAATCTTTTCATAGCCGGGACTGGTGACTTAAACTAAATCTGGGACGGATTTCTAAATATGATGTATGTTATGTAACACCTGGTACTTTTCCTAAAACCTATTTCTAGCCAAATATCTATTTTCGTACCTGAGATACTTTTAAACTTTTAGTGCATGTTAAATTGGGCTTGAGAAGCGTGAGATATATTTGGAAACGAGAACTTTATTCCTTGATTGACTCAGTACAACCTAGAAAACTCGAATTGTATTGCATTTGCCAAATTATTTGAATTATTTTGAGTTTGAGAAAAACTCTGAAGTTTATGCTTGATTTTGTTGGAAAAATTATTTCGTGAACAATGGCGCAAGTTTCGTAATTTTTCGAGTCCGTTTGCTATGCGTTTGATCCCCGAACCGTTTACGCGAGATCATTTTGACCCGTTTCTCTTGCATACAACTCATACTATTTCCTTATTATATCCAACTTTCCAGAAATCATTACACTAACATGTAACACCTGATACTTTTCCTAAAACCTATTTCTAGCCAAATATCTATTTTCGTACCTGAGATACTTTTAAACTTTTAATGCATGTTAAATTGGGCTTGAGAAGCGTGAGATATATTTGGAAACGAGAACTTTATTCCTTGATTGACTCAGCACAACTTAGAAAACTCGAATTGTATTGCATTTGCCAAATTATTTGAATTATTTTGAGTTTGAGAAAAACTCTGAAGTTTATGCTTGATTTAATTGGAAAAATTATTTCGTGAACAATGGCGCAAGTTTCGTAATTTTTCGAGTCCGTTTGCTATGTCGTTTGAGCCCCGAACCGTTTACGCGAGAAGTTTGATACGTTGGCAAAGCTAGTCCCTTGAGTTATATTTCACTTTCCACCCTATACTTTATTTAATTCAAAACCTACCCTATACCTTTTCTTAATATAAATACCCCACTAACACCATTTTTCTCTATTTATTTATATAAAACACACACACACCACTCAAAAACTCTCTCTCTCTCTCTCTCTTGAAGATTCCGGCCGCCACCCTTGCCAGAGCAGCAGCAGATTCCGTCACCGCCACCGGAATATTTTCCGACTATCCACCTTTTTACTCCAATTGATAGATCGGATAACCCACACCCCTCGAAACACCCCCGTACACCTCCACGCGCCACCACCGTGAACCACCACCACCGCCGCACCTTCCCACCATCTTCTTTTCTTGTTTTCTCTCGACGGTAAGCCCCACACGCGCCACCCCCGTGGTTATTTTTGAATTTAAACGAAACCCTAGTTTTTATTTTCTTGAAAATCTTTTATAAAAATTGTTTTTGTTTTAAATCTTTTATGAAATCTTTTATATAAATGTTTTAGATCTATAAAAACTCGTGTGGATTTGTGTTTGTACGCGACTCGGTCTCGACTCACCGAGTCAACTCGTGACTCGATGAGAGTTTGGTATTATTTTGTTGTTTCTTGTTGATTAGCGACGAAGGGAGTATATATTTTTGTGTTTGGATTGGATTTTGAGGTCCGTTTGGTTTGGTCCCTTCTCGGCAGCCGAACACCACCACCACTGAGATTGGGTGGTGGTGGGGGATGATATATTTTAGTTATTGTTGATTGTTATGAGTGTTTGGATTGGTTTGGGTTCGATTTGGATTGAATTTGGATGCGTTTGGATTAAGCCGAAGGGTTTATGGTTCGATATTGGTTTCGGATTTGGTTTTGGTCTTGATATTTGGACATGGGATTGAATATTTGAGTTATCGTTATTGTTGTTGTAATTTTTAGTGTTGTCTTGGGTTTTTGGTCTTGGGATTATGTTATACTAGTTTAGTTTAGAACGGTAAAATAATAATCGGGAATAATAAAACTATGAAACCTAAAATACATTTGACATAGTAAAGTGGATTTGGATATCGGACTTGGATCCGTATTATATATTGTGATGGACAAGATTTGGACATATTGGATTTACGGTATTGGTTATTTGGACCTTGTGGACCCTTTGGTACTAAAACTACGAAATGGTCGATAATCTAAACAACTAATATTTACGGGAATAATGTGTCCAAATAGATATTATATGTTGAAACTTGACGTAATAAGTATTTAACTAAAGAGTCGATGACTCGGGAAATGTTGTATAAATGGGCAGGTCATGCCGAAATTTCGTAAAACTCTAAACTATTTTACCAAATACTATTCATTTCAAAACTCTTTTATTACAACGTTATTTTGGGAAAATGGGTAAAACCAAGACTTGTTATTAGCATGTTATTATTTATTCGAGTGTGTCTTCATTTTTATTTCTTTTTTCCATTTCTTTTTGACGACTTTCTTCGAGGTATTCTTTCGTCTTTCTTGCGTATTGGGTCGTTTCGCCGATTTATTCTTTTTATATCTTTCTTGTCTTTCACGCGAGACTTTTCAAAGATCTATTTTTCTTTCAAATGCCATTGTTAATGAGATTGTATTCAAGCATTGTTTATTTAAACATTCGAGTAGTATTTCTGAGTTATGCCATTATTGATTGATTGATTAGGTTGTGCTGAGGATTGTTTACTGTGACTAATTGCTTGCTTGGCTGATATATCTCGTTTCCTGCTATTATTAAGGTGTGATTCATAGCCCCGCTTTTTATCTTTGAAATGTTTATAAACCCATGCGGTGAGATACATGCTTTAAATGTTTTCTGAGTACAAGTATTTTCGGTATGCTTTTCCTGCTTGGTATGTTTTCCTAACGATGTGCTAAGTAGCTTTACCTTGCCATTGCAAGACCCTCCGATCATGAACCATTAATCACTTGCGAGTGAGCGCAAATATAGGGATATAGGCCTATAGGAATTGACCCTCCCACTCCTTTTGCTGGATAGGCAAATTGTGGTGTACTATATTTGATTTTGCCAGGTAATTGGCAAGTACTCGGCCTTGGGGGCACTATTATATTATGAAATTCCGCGGTTATATTGATACTATGATTTGTTGGTTAACGTTTTGCGTGTCATGAGCTTAGCATCATCAACAATGTTATATGCACAGGGATGCCTCTATACATTGGTTGTTACCTTGATTACATATTTGCATATGTTGCTCATATCTTATGATTAAAACCTTGTGCTCAACTTTATTATTTAAACCTATGGATTACACTCAACCTTTGTGTTGACTTTTAAGCATGTGTTTCAGGTACTAATGATATTAATATTTAGCTTTGGAGTATGATGTTTTGGGCTTGGTGGAGTGGCTAGGCTGAAGAGGCATTTCTGTCAAGGCAACTTTACTATCTTTCTATTTTTATTTGCATGTCATTCGTAAAACCTTTTTGTGTCTTTTGTTACTTCCGCTGCTAAACTTTGTTTATTTCCCGCTGCAAACTTTATTTACTTTTTCCGCTGCTACTTTGACTTAAGAGTCCTTGTACTCTAAATGGTTTGTAATTCGAATGATATGTTTTGCAACATTTATAAACGTTTCGTGTTCTGGTCATTAGCTATAAATGTGCTTGGTTTCTATTTGCGTAATACCCCCAGCATGATAGCTGCCGTATTTGAGTTGGGGGTGTTACATAACATAATAAAACGTTTACATATTCACTTGACCCGTTTACAACCCAAAATAGATAGAATCATGCTCATGCCAAACACTCCCTAAACTTTTAACAATAACACTTAAAACACACTTGGACACATCGTTTGACCCCCAAATCATTACAACGACCTTGACATACATAATAACACTTGACTTCACTTTACAAATCATTAATTAACTCACGGGGGTATCATAACAACATGGAGCTCGGTGTACTACCTAAGCCCCCCTAAATGCATACTACTTTTATACTTGCATATCCAAATCCTTAATCCATATCCAAGCTATAGCTTCACCCCTTGAGCAACCTACAAAACATTATCAACTAAACAATAAGCTTTCGCTTAGTAAGTAACTAGATTAACACATGATGAACATGTTAATTACACATATATGCAACACAAATACTTCAACCAATAAACACATGAACATCACAACATACCTTAGCCATTCCTTACTCATAATCTATCACTTGAGTTGGCTAACTAGGCAAATCACCTATCAAGGACACACTCATTAATTCAAAGATATACCATGACGTAAAGGCAAGCTAACAACCATGCCAGGAAGACAAGCTAGGCCGCCATCTCAAAGGATGCCAAATACATGCCAAAAAAGGCAAGCTGGGCTATCCCGAAGGGTACCAAAACTAAAGCATCGGGTTCATACTCATAATCACATAATTTGTAAACAATCATATTAAACACATATTAATCAAGTTACTTACCTTAGCTTCCAAAGCTAAGCTACCATCATCATCATCATCATATCCATTACTATGATTATCAATCTTCACAATATTAAGACCTAGCAACATAATAATTAACATCATAAACAAGGGTTAGCATAACCCATCGTAACTTACCAAATCCTCCTTTCCACATCATCATATGATCATACTTTGATCATATAATGAAAACCCACTTCAATCATAAACCTTAACCTCATAATCATTATAAAGGATTACTTATAGTGATCTTTCCTAGGAAGAACCCTAAGCATAATATCTCCAATATCTTCTTTTTTAATCATCAAGACTTGGTTTCCCTCTTCTTTTGCTCTCCAAAACCGACACATACTCACATATGGATAATCATGAGATAAGTAAAAACCTGAATATTTCTAGGTAACACTTTCTTCACAACAAAGTTATTTCCCAGTTGACACTTTTGTATCCTCAAGTCTTTTTGCTTCTATTTTGGCCACACTTAACTTATGACACATTTATCACATGATGACTTGAGCCCTTGAAGTCTATTCCCTTCTATTTGTGCAACGTTATACTTTCATAACCTTATAATACATTCTTTGACTACAAGGTTGACTTTCGGGTTTGACTAGTCAACCACGTTAAGTCTTTAGTCCATTTCCATCTAGGGTGGGGTCCAAGTACCCGAAAAACGGGTCTAACAAAGTTCTCCTTTAATTATTCAATATGTCTATGTTTTGTTTGATTAATTGTTTATCTTTTCTTTACATTAACATGCTAACTTAAGTAGTTTAGTATTTGCTTAGATCTAATGAAACCTTGTTTATCTTTTCTAGTTGATCGACTCGCGTTAGGCTTAAGAAAACTAGTTAACCTCCTTTGTGTAACAAGCTTGAACGTCTTAAGAAATGTAATCGGATGTGCACTACGGTTTTGTTCGTTGTATTTAATGCATGAGTATATGTTAATGTTTCTATGATAGGATACTAAACGTTTCATCATAAAAAGATATTCATAAAGGTGGGGAAGGACGTGCACGCCTCCATGACTGGTATTAAGGAACACAACGCTTCAACTAAACAATTGTGACATTCAAAAATCAACTAGAGATAACTAGGGAGTAATTATATCTAAGTAAACACGTTTGTCTCACTCCACCACTTTTATTAGTTTTTGAGTTAGTTGATTAGCAACTAATTCCGCCCAATCTTCCAAAAACTAAGATTTTTAATTGCTTTAATAAAATATAAATTACTGATACGAACTGAATCGATAATGAGATAAAAGAACAATGAAGATAGAGTAATCGACGTTCGAGAGGTCGAATAAGCTCTCCCAATGGTTTATATTAGTGAGATAAACCGACTCCCCAATTGATTAACAAATCAATACTTCATATTCATTCCACATAATCCGAATTACAATCATAATACCCTATTTATAATTTACTTAACCTAATTCCCTAACTTTCTCACCAAGAAATATAATAAAAGGAAAGTAAATAAACTAATTAATTAATTAATAATAATATTACTAATAACGCAGGATCGTATCAATACTCCCGCCCCCAAAAACACCTTGTCATCAAGGTGTTGCTTCAAAACGTCACATCTAGTAATTCCGGGATCCCAAATTCTGACTTGTAATTTCATAGCTTGCTGATCACAGTCAAATTGCAAAATAGGCTTAAACCTAGAATTCTATTCTAACCATGTCCTAAGCCCATGTTTAGCATGCCCCCACAAGTGTCTCCAAGACTGTCCATGAAAGATATTGTACGTGCACTTCAACTCCATAACAAGTTTGAACATGTTATGGCTTTGTCTAACAACTTGATAATTGTCCCATGAACTCCCACTAAACATATTGTCTTTCAGAGCATGAATTTGTCCAACATCAGGTTCATTAAGGAATCCGTGCGCATGTGAGTTACCTTCTGTTTCCACCTCCATAGCGACCTCACTTAAGTTGTTGAGTAAAGTCTGCCCTAAATCTTCCACCATCATGATTGGTGTTGTAAGAGCCTCCTCTTCCACACCTGATGCAACCTTGAACTCTTCCAGGTTACTACCATCTTCACCACTTTCTGTAGCCATAGGTTTGGTTGATTCCTCAACAAACTCAATTTCTGCCATGCTGTTATTTTGGTTACTGTAATCCCTTGATCTCACCTCCATTAATTCCCGTATCTCAGCAAGTTTTTCTTTGATCTCCCATATATCCATCTCCATACTTTGCTGCAAAATTGCCATCCGTAGTTCAGATCTCACTGTCTCCTTATGGACCTTTTTGTAAGCCTCCATACTTGCTCGATGCTCTTCCATTATAGCCCGCCATATGTGTGCCATTGATAGCCGGAATCAAAAGATGATTCGGATTTTTATGAATAGTGATTTCTGGTCATGAATAGCAATTCGGATGAACAGTAATTTTCTGGACGTGAATAGTGATTCGGATGAATAGTGTTCTGATGAACAGTTTTTGTTTTTTTTGAAACCTGTCACAACCCACAATTTCAGGTCATTTCCCAAACCTCGACATTTCACTATTCACCCGTTACTATTCATCATTTACTATTCATCGATCACTATTCATCATTTTAATATTCATCGTTTT
>LBNU01009254.1:10260-24700 GCA_014162995.1 Artemisia annua | reverse complement strand
TACATGCATGTGTTAGTTTATACCACTCCATTTACACTTTTTATAACATATGAGCCCTAGATGTTTAGAATGAGTAGATCCTTGTTAGATTATCATGGTGGATGATGTTTAGGAACCCTTGGCACATTAGGAAGGTGCAAGGTAGAATAAGTGGCTTTGTGGAGTGGCTAGGAATGATTTTTGGACATGTTGTTAACTAGAAAATGGGTTTTTACACTTGTACATGGGCTGCTGTAAAACAAAAACGTGGGAACCTCAGTAACTTGGGGTATATTTTTGGCTAAATATTTAGAAAATACTTTCCGAGACGAAACTATGGCCGAAAACGGGGACAAAAACGGACTTATAACGAAGGAGTTATGATTTTTTTATAAGTTTAACGAAAAAAATTGTTTTCCGGAAAATGTGGTTGCTGATGGAAATTATTCATTGGGTCATTTTAGGCGTTTGGCGAAACCTAGGTGACCCGGGTCTCTAAAAACATGTTAGTATTTGTTTATACGAAAGTGTGGATATAAAGAACGTAGAAAACGGATGTATAACGAAAATAAAAGCCACATTTTAAACTTGATATATACTTATTGTTTTGACAGCTTTTAACATAGAGTATATATATTTCGTACTAAGTATAGTTTTCATGCAACTAAACTTGAAGGGCCGTTTTTCATAACCATAGAGTTCCGTGTCATCACAAGTCACTAACCCGACAACGTAATGGTTTTCAAGGTCTCCTAACGTCGACACACGTGCCTACACTTTATATATATAAATATAAGTTACTTGACTAGTTTTGCGTACTAACTTGAGTACATATTTTACCAAGTGTTACCAACATTGAATTTCGACGACAACTTATATTTTCAAAGTACGAGTGGTATAGGTAACATGTACATGTTCATGCATCATTTCATTTCATAATCTCATGTAGTATACATACATTCATTATTAGGTTGCGGCTAGTTGTTCGTGCCTAGTATTGTCAAGTGTTTCCATTGTTCGGTTCCGATCATTTCATAAGTAATCCGAGTACTTACATCATCACTTGAGGTGAGTTTTCATAGCCCCGTTTTTACATTTATTAATGTTTTCAAATCCCACGGGGGAGAATACATTGCAATCATTTTTATATACGAACCAAGGTATCAAATTCATTGTACAATAGGTTAAGTTACCTCATATGCCAATTGCAAGTCCCCTATTATCATGGACCGTTAATTATATATAAGCGAGGGTGAGTGGATAGATCTATTGAGGGTGACGCCTCCATCCGTGTTGGTCATACCAACGTCCGTTAGCGGATGCATTTCATTTTATCATACTTAGAGTGTCGGCATAACACTCTCTTGAGGGGCATCTCATTTGGTCTAGTTTCGGGGTCATGAGCTTAAGGCTATTGTACTTCATTTTTACGTGACTTATGTCATACAGATTATACTTGTGGTTTCGTATAACAACTGTTTATAAACCTATGATTTCTCACCAACTTTATGTTGACCGTTTTAAGCAATGTATTTTCAGGTAATTAGCATCATCATGGACATGCATATGGATCATCATTTTGAAGTCGCGGCGTCGACTTGCATCACGGTTTTTCATGCACTTATGTATCGTTTGATCAAACTTGTACTTGTTTTCAAAACTTGCAACTTACATTGGGACCTATGTTTGTAAACTCTGATTTTTATTTATGATCAAACGTGTATTTTCTAAACGACACTTTAGGTCGTTCAATATAATCTTGTGATGGGATGCCATGAAAGTTACACCCGGGTATTCAAATCCGCTGCCCATAACAGGTAAATTCAGGGTGTGACAAAACCCTAGAATCGAACGGCTCTGATACCAATTGATACGAACCGAATCGATAATGAGTTAAAAGAACAATGAAGATAGAGTAATCGACGTTTGAGAGGTCGAATAAGCTCTCCCAATGGTTTATATTAGTGAGATAAACCGACTCCCCAATTGATTAACAAATCAATACTTCATATTCATTCCACATAATCCGAATTACAATCATAATACCCTATTTATAATTTACTTAACCTAATTCCCTAACTTTCTCACCAAGGAATATAATAAAAGGAAAGTCAATAAACTAAGGGGGCGTTTGGTTCGGGGATATTAGGGGCATTTGCATTTTAATCGCCCCCAAATATCGTGTTTGGTTGACAATTTGGAAGAATTTAGAGGAATTTACAATTTTACGAATTGCCAAAATGGAGAGAATTAGAATGCCTTCATAAAGTGAGGAATTTTAATTTACTTGGAAAAAATTTTTATAAAATTTTTTTCTGATTGTTTTTTATAAACTTTTAAATAGAATATTTATGAAAAGAAATTTTATAAACCTTTTTTATAAATTTTTTATAATTTTTTTTATAAACATTTTTATAAATTTTTTATAAATTTTTAATAAACTTTGTTTATAAATTTTTTATTAACTTTTTTTTATAAATTTTTTATAAACTTTTTTTATAATTTATTTATAAACTTTTTTTATCAATGTTTTATAAATTTTTTATAAAATTTTTTATAATTTATTTATAAACTTTTTTTATCAATGTTTTATTAGCTTTTTTTATAAATTTTTAATATAATTTTTTTAAAAATTTTTTGTAAAAGTTTTTTATAAACTTTTTTTATAAAATTTTTATAAACTTTTTTAAAATTTTTTTATTAATTTTTTTAATAAATTTTTTCATAAACTTTTTATATAAATTTTTTATATATTATTTATAAAATTTTTTTATAAATTTTTTATTAACTTTTTTATAAATTTTTTATACACGTTTTTTATAATTTTTTTTATAAACTTTTAAACAGAATATTTATGAAATTTATATTAAAAAAAATAAAAAGATGTTTATAAATTTCTGTCAACCAAACATGACAAGATATTTTATACTCTGGAATTTTAAATTCTCATAATTCCGGAATTTAAAATTCCAGAATTTTAAATTCTCCAACCAAACGCCCCCTAATTAATTAATTAATTAATAATAATAATACTAATAACGCAGGATCGTATCAAATACTAAAAAGAATCATCCCTCACCCTTAGACCTAGTTGACATACACCTCAAATCTTAACGACACTATTCCCCTAGAGAATGATTAGGTCCCCGGACATACCTATACTACACTACAACGATAAGGTACACTACCTGAAGGATTGCAAGCTTCTCAAGATCTTTTGTGAGGCTGCAATCCTCAAATCACTAAATATTGTAGTTTAATTTTTTATTTGAGTACTTCAATTTCTAATTGATTATTAATATGTTTTAGTGATTTATTTTTAGCCATGACTTTTTGACCTAATTTGCATAACCTATTATATTCATTATCTAGATCTTTTTAGTCTAATGATTGATTTTTGTCACTAAAGTATTCGGTTTCAGAAAGTACCTCATTGGATGCCTTGGCTATTAGACATTTTTCATCCTTTGTTATTTCTTTCTCATCTTCATCGCTATCACTCCATGCTCATCAACGCCTTTTGATTTTGATTCCTTGACAACACTGGACATTCTCCGATGAGATGATTTGGATCACCGCATTTAAAGCACTTCCTTTCACTCTTGCTATTTTTGTCATCTTTGTTCCTTTGGAATGCCTTTCTTTCATCATGTGGTTGTCTAACAAATCTTCCTCGTCTTTTGAAGAATTTCTTTGAAGTCTCTTACGGCCATGACATACTTTTCGTCATCGCTTTCGGAGGTTGAGCTATCTTCGTCACGAGATTCCTTCCTAACTTCCAACGCAATTGACTTACTTTGCTCTCTTTTTTCTTTGACAATCACGGAGTCTTTCTTTATTATTACTTCTTAGACATTCAAGTTGCCGATCAATTCATCTAGTTGAAGAGTTGACAAATTCTTTGATTCCTCAATCGCCTTAACTTTAGCCCGCCATTTTGGATGAAGAGCCATAAGAAATTTTCTAACAAAATTCTTGCTAGAAAAACCTTTATCAAGTGCTTTTAAACTTATGATATTAGTGTTAAATATAGCAAATGCATTATTTATTAATTCCTCTTCCAGAATCGTAAATTGTTCATATTGTTGAACAAGAAGATCTATTTTATTATCTTTGACTTTACTATTACCTTGGTGAGTTATTAGTAAAGAGTCCCAAATTTCTTTTGCGGTTTCACACATAAAGATCTGATGAGACGAAAAGTGTACCCGTTTTAAGGGGTCATTAAAGCCCTAATTCAAGTAAATGTGATCAAATATTGCCCTAAATTGTTTCTTTTGTCATTTTAGGTACTTTTGAGAAGAATTCTGGAAAACATGCATATTTGGACGTTTTTGAAGCATAAAAGTCAAGAAAACGACAAAGTCTCAAAAGAAGCTGGTTTTGCTACCTGACGGCGACAGAGTCACAAGGTGACGCCGTCAGCCAACGTTGACAAAGGAGTAAAATCAGATTACACTAGATGCCCTTTGAAGAAAACAAGATGTTTACACCTGACGGCGTCAGGTGTTAAAAGGAGTAGGCCGTCAGGTGTAATGCTAAAAAGTGATGACCCAGAGTAAATTAAAGGGTGACGGCGTCAGAAGTAGATCTAGGCCATCCGAGAACCCTAGTGGCGGCGAGCTGACGGCGTCAGAACCTATAACCTGACGCCGTCAGAATGTATTTTCTATATATACTTTTCTATTTTTCCTTCATTAGTGTGGAACTTTTGGTGCAACTTTGGGCAAAACCCTAAAGACGAACTTGGCTGTAATTTCAAGGGTTTTTCACCCTTGAATCCTTCATGTTCAATTAAAGATAAGTCCTCACTTAAATTAATAAATATGTCTATGTGTTGGTTAATTACATCTTATGCTTGTCTTTCAATTAACATGCTAGGCTAGGTTTTTCTTGTGTTTGCTTAGATCTAATGAAACCTAACTATTAATTATTGGTTGATTGGTGTGTTATTACTTTGTTTGGATGAATGTTTCATCAATGTTAGGCTTAAGAAAACTGGCAATACTCCTATATGGTAACATGCTTGAACGTCTTAAGAAACATGTAACTAATGCGTACTAGGTTATTAAGGTAGTATTTAACGCATGAGCCACTGTTTACAATCCCTATGATTATGTGTACGCATAGTTGTAGGAGGAGATAAGAGCTCATAGAATTGGGGAGATATGTACGCCACCCCATGAATTGTTAAGGAATACACCCGTCATCCACGCAATTAATACACACACCAATTGACCAGTAAAGGATAGTTAGGGAGTAAGGAAGTCTAAGTAAACACATTTGTCTCCATATAAGTTTTCACAACCACAATAGTTTTAGTTATTTTATTTTTATTGCAATTGTAGTTCTTTGGGTTAGTTGACTAGCAACTAATTCCGCCCACTCCTTCAAAACCGAGATTTTACTTGCTTTTATAAAAAATATAAAAATACAAAAATAATCTTCCTTCACCCTTAGACCTTTTAGAGTAGTTTTTCTAACCTAACGAACACTATTCACTGTGAGAGAACGATCAATCCCCCATACTTACCACTAAACTATACTACACCGACCAGGAACACTGCCTGGTGGGATTGCAAGCTTCTCAAGATCCCTTGAGTGGTAAAACCTGTTGCGTGGTCGCAATCCCACGTCATCAAGTTTTTGGCGCCGCTGCCGGGGAATAGTTATTTCCTTCTAATAAGCTCTTATGCAAGCTTCGCTCCTCTCCCTCTGGTTTACGTAGAATTTTTATTTTATTAGGTCTACTCACTAGATTCCTTTCTAGTGAGATTTTTATTTTATTTTTCTAGGAGTTCTTTAGTCTATCTATTTTCTTCGTGTTTTTGTTCGTAACCATTACCATCCGCCATTATGGAAGGTGGTAACCTTCTTGATCCCAACAACCCTCCTCAAGCAAACCGCCCACCACAACCAAACCAACCTCCTAGAGCCCATACCTTAGGAGAGTATTCCCGACCTAGCCACCATGGCTATCGCAACACCATTGAGCTCACTCAAGGAGCCAATGTCACTCCCTTGCGATCCGACACCATCCGGTTGGTGCAAAGCGGATGCGCATTCCATGGACTTCGTTCTGAAGATCCAAATCAACATCTCAAAGATTTCATCAAAATCGTAGATTCCATAGACCTTGATGTTGCCACTCGAGAGACGACCCGATTGCGTCTCTTCTAATTCTCTCTGTGGTACCAAGCTAGTCAATGGCTTGAGCGACTTCCCGCAGGATCCATCACCTCTTAGGATGATCTCACAACTCGTTTCCTTGCTCAATTTTTCCCACCGGGGAGAACTACCAAGCTAAGGAATGATATCTTGGCGTTCCAACAACACCAAGGTGAAACCCTCTACGAGGCATGGACTCGATTCAAGGACTTACTCCAAAAAGTCCCTCATCATGGCATAGACCTTTGGCTCCAAGTCCAAATTTTCTATGACCATATCAATCTCCACACGAGGCAAACCATTGACCAAGCGGCCGGTGGAAAGCTACGTGATCTAAGTGCGGAACAATCATGGGATCTCCTAGAAGATCTTGCTCTTTATGACAACGAAAGTTGGAATGATCCCCGTGATTTGAATAAAAAGGTCAAGGCAATATCTTTGCCTTCGAATAATTCAAGCACTTCCGACCGTAGGATCATAGAACTTGAAGACCAAGTCAAGTTTTTCATGAATTCCTACCAGGATCCCAACCCCTCAAGCCAAGTGAATAAAATCACCTCTTCATGCGAATTATGTAGTGGTCCCCATGACACTCATAACTGCATGGAACTACCCAAAGAAGCCTTCAAAGAATTCGCCTCTTCGCGCATCAACAAGACGAGGGAGAAATGGCCCATTCTCAACCAGGAACCTAAGAAACCAAACGAGTATTATGAGGCATGGAAAGATAAACCGAATTTAAGTTGGGGCCAGACTCGCAGTGTATCATTCAATGACTCTCCTCCGCTTACGTGGTCTAAGCACCATCCTCCCTTAAGTACGCCCGAGCAGAATCCTGAGGAAATCCTACGGAAATTTATCCTATCACAAGAAATAAGGCTCATGAAACTCGAGACTCAATTCAGGCAACAGCAAGGCAACATGAATAACTAAGTTGGTAACCTAGTTGACATGATAAATGGTCGCCTTGCTGGTGAAATAACACGAGTCGAGGAGGTCAAGTCCGTCACCCTCCTCAACCAGCCGACCTCGCCGGTGAAAATCAAGAGTCCTAGCAAACTCTTCAAACATCTCTCTCCAGACAAGAAAGAAGTTAAGAAAACCTCTACCCCAGCCGCACCTACCCATTTCGTGAACACCCTTACTGAAATAACCATGCCTAAGCCTGTCGCTGATCAACAGCAGCCTTTTGGAAGGGACAATAAGGATGAAGATGACACCCTTAAGACTGATCATGGAGAGACGAAGAACCCCTTAGACTTGACTAAGGAATCATCCACTCACGAGGCAGGAAATAGGAAGGAAGAAGATAAGGTGCTTGGAGAGTCCCAAAAATCCCCTAGATTAAGTGATGGCCACCTTTCAGAGGAACTTGAGAAAGGCACCGCAAGATTACACATTGGGCTCATGGATAAGATAGAAGAGGGTGTCTCCGATGTTTTCAAAATATCCTGCACCGCTAGAAGAAAGCTGATAAAAGACGCCTATATAGACCCCAGTTCCCCAATTAATGCAATATCCCTCTCTCTATATAACGAGACCTTCAATGGACAGGTTACATACAAGGGGTCTAATATCATTGGGACAGTTGGAAGGGAGCCAATTGTTATTGGAAAGTTCTCTTTTAACATTGACCTAACCATATTCAATGACATGAGCTCGATTATCAGCCCATCCTTAACTAGCCTTGTTCTAGGGAAACCAATCATAGAAACCACGGAAGTGAAACTCGATAAGGATGATAGTAGTGCATTATTTATCGATGGTGTTAGGACAGTGATCTTTCGAGATGGCGATGAAGAGGTGTATGAGTATCAACCATCGGAAATTCGCAACACATGGGGGCTAGAAGGCAAAAGGCCTGGTAGGATAAAGCTAGGCGATCCAACTAATCTCAAAATACCTTGTATGATCGGTCGCAAACACTTTTATAATGTTTACATTGACATATGCTTGATCAAGAACGTAATGTCCTTATTTCATTACAACAGTATCTTTAGAAGGGGAATGATCTATAAGGGAGAGGATGTTGTAGGTATCGACAAGGATGTGCAGGTGTTTGTAGGCAACATGACATTCACTATGAGCTTCACAATTGTTGATAATATCTAAAGGTACATCGATCCTAGGTTATCGCAAGTTGTTTTCGGGACACCTTTCTGTGAAGTCACAAACTTAGTTGTGGACGAGCTTAATGGAATCATGACTTTCACCGATGGGATTAGGAAACTCTCATACCAAACTCCCTATAAGATGAAAGACTTTAAAGGGATTGATTATGAAGGACTTGATAACCTAGGCTCGCAACTCGTGTTATGCGATGAGGATGTAAGGAGAGGATGCAGAAATACTTCTGACTTATCATGTGGATTCTTTAAGGACGTTAGTAGGTTGAGTTCTAGATATCAAGAAGATCCTTTTGACTTCAATGACCCAAAATACCTCCACTATGATGGTGATTCTGATAGAGGTTCGGAGGATGACTTAGGAACCGTGACCAACGAGGAAGTCACGTAATGTACGGTGACTTTGAGTCTAGCTACAAGACTCGTTAATAAAGAAAAGCGCTTCTTGGGAGGCAACCCATGTTTTGTGTGTTTTTGTGTGTTTATTTGATTTTATTTGTTTCCGTATGTAAGTTATATTTCTTGTTATTGATTCATGCTTCAAACTAAATTGTGAAAATGCTTTATTTTGTTTTTAACTTCGTCTTAACTACATATAAAGGTATTTTGCAAAAGCTAAGTGTAAGGGAAATCTAAATCGGTTTATATAGAACGAATGAACATGAATCATAACAATGAAATTAGCATACATATTAGTACTTGTTTGAGTCAAATGCTTGTATCGAGTCATAATGAATTTTTGCAGGAATTCCAGGAAGTAAGATCTAGTTTTTCCAGAATTTTTCCCGGAAGCTTAACATGAGAATTCTGTCAGAACTTTCTGACGGCGTCAGGATTAACACCTGACGGCGTCAGGTTATAATTTTCTGCAATTTTTGAAAGTTTTGTATTTTTCCGGAAACCTAAAAAGTTTTGTCAATTCTTTAACTTATAATCTCCAGGAATTCTGCAAAATATTCATTCCACAAGCATTATATCTTATTATGTAGATTTTACCGCCGATTTTACGCGAGGTTGGCCTTTATCTTTTTCAGGTTAACAGGTTATTTTGGACAAGAAGACGTTTATTATTTTGGAAGGGAAGCTTTGAACGTTCGTCTATCTTGGAAGAAGATCTAACCATGTTACATCACTATCCACAACAAACGATTCAGGGGAGTATTTGATTTCATTCTTTCATCTTATTTACTTTTACGTCTTTTATTTGAACATTGGGGACAATGTTCGGTTTAAGTGTAAGGGGGGTAAATGA
Organism: Artemisia annua; assembly: GCA_014162995.1. Classification (NCBI taxonomy): domain Eukaryota; kingdom Viridiplantae; phylum Streptophyta; class Magnoliopsida; order Asterales; family Asteraceae; genus Artemisia; species Artemisia annua. Next base: position 15,175 of record LBNU01009254.1, on the reverse strand, counting down.
AAGCACCGTTGAGAATATACTTACGCTTGATGTTTTGCTTTGTTTGATAGTAAATTTGTAATAAAACCAAGAGAAATATTTGTTAGGGCAATTTTAGCGCCAATTTAAAATTTTTTACAACATTTAGAAGTGAAACCTTGATCTTAATGAGCGTCTCATGGATAGGAAATTGTATGACTAGCACAAACCGTACCACTAAAAAAATTTTCCACCCCAAATATGTAAGGTTCGCCCCTAGAATTGGTAGGAAAAGCATCTATCGTTGATGCTATAATGTGTGTACCGGTAGCACTTAGATTCTAGAACTTGCGTTAGGACCATCTCAAATCCACAAGTGAGACTACATTCGTGTAGTTAAGATCTACTACATGATAAGAGGCATTAGGATTAACCCATTGTTTTTACACCCGTATTTTTGTTATAGTTACATTGGCTACATTGGTCAAGTAATTCTCCCAAACCCTTCGCGTTGCACCCATTTTTGGTACACGATACCCCTAGTACACCCCTCCGAGCCTATATTTTCGTTTCGACCTTTGAGCATCTTACTCAAAGAGAGAATTTGTACACCCCACTTAAATGTACACCCAAATCGCCTTAGCCTACCTTGTATGCACTCACCTTTAGTGCATTATTGTGACAACATTTGTTAAACCCTTTGTTAATTATCTAGTCGATTACATGGTTGCTAAGTCGAGTCATATCCTTGTGCATATTGTTTTGGGACGATTGGGACTCACGGGTAAAGTACTAGTGTAATGGAGTAATGGGGAAGAACAACATTATTACCCCCAAATGTGCTAAATATTTTAAAAGTACTCCAAGTTTTTTGATTATCTTAATTCGAGTCATTAGAATAGTAATTGTAAAGTTATGTAAAAGTTCAAGTGTAAGGGGAGAACCGAGGCCCCTATGATGTATTATTTTGGAAGTAGGGCAAGAGTGTATGAAAAAATATCTAAAAATCAAGAAAAATACAAAAAAATTAGAAAAAGAAAAGTAGAAAAAACATACGGACTACCATCCCGTTTCTTTTATGTTTGTTTATGTTTTTGTTATTTTGTTTTTAGCTTAAGATTGAGTCGAGTCTTGGCTTAGCAACGTTGTATAGTGCATGTATTTGATCATGATAATTAATTCGCCACCATTAAAATACCCTTTATCCCAACCAAACCGTGTTTATCATATCCCTACACCTTACGTTACAACCCTTTGGAAAGCCCTCTTTGATAGCTTATCTTAGGTGCTTACGCCTAGTGGAGGAGTAATTGATCCTCTCCCAAGCCTATGGTAATCTATTTGCTATGATAGGTAGTGAGAGATATTTTCCGTTTTCATTTATGAGATATAATTCTATGACACTTGAGAGATTAGAGTATCCAAACACTATTTGTGAGGTGCTAGTGTATGATTTCCGTGCTTATTATGATTAGGGTCGAATGACTATTTGTTGTAATTACTTTTATATTTGTGTTAAATGACCCCTAACTCATATTTTGATTGGAGTAAAAGCTCATTTGCTTGAGGACAAGCAAATCCCAAGTGTAAGGGTATTTGATGAGACGAAAAGTTTACCCGTTTTAAGGGGTCATTTAAGCCCTAATTCGAGTAAATGTGATCAAATTTTGCCATAAATCGTTCCTTTTGTCATTTTAGGTACTTTTGAGAAGAATTCTGGAAAACATGCATATTTTGACGTTTTTTGAGCATAAAAGTGAAAAAAACGACAAAGTCTCAAAAGAAGCTGGATTTCCTACCTGACAGCGTCAGAGTCACAAGGTGACGCCGTCAGCCAACGTTGACAAAGGAGTATAATCAGATTACACTAGACGCCCTATGAAGAAAACAAGATGTTTACACCTGACGGCTTCAGGTGTTAAAAGGAGTAGGCTGTCAGGTGTAATGCTAAAGAGTGACGGCCCAGAGTGAATTAAAGAGTGACGGCGTCAGAAGTAGATCTAGGCCATTCGAGAACCCTAGTGGCGGCGAGCTGACGTCGTCAGAACCTATAACCTGACGCCGTCAGAATGTATTTTCTATATATACTTTTCTATTTTTCCTTCATTAGTGTGGAACTTTTGGTGCAACTTTGGGAAAAACCCTAAAGACAAATTTGGCTGTAATTTCAAGGGTTTTTCACCCTTGAATCCTTCATGTTCAATTAAAGATAAATCCTCACTTAAATTAATCAATATGTCTATGTGTTGGTTAATTACATCTTATGCTTGTCTTTCAATTAACATGCTAGGCTAGATTTTTCTTGTGTTTGCTTAGATCTAATGAAACCTAACTATTAATTATTGGTTGATTGGTGTGTTATTACTTTGTTGGGATGAATGTTTCATCAATGTTAGGCTTAAGAAAACTGGCAATACTCCTATATGGTAACATGCTTGAACGTCTTAAGAAACATGTAACTAAGGCATACTAGGTTATTAAGGTAGTATTTAACGCATGAGCCACTGTTTACAATCCCTATGATTATGTGTACGCATAGTTGTAGGAGGAGATAAGAGCTCATAGAATTGGGGAGATATGTACGCCACCCCATGAATTGTTAAGGAATACACCCGTCATCCACGCAAGTAATACATACACCAATTAACCGGTAAAAGATAGTTAGGGAGTAAGGAAGTCTAAGTAAACACATTTGTCTCCATATAAGTTTTCACAACCACAATAGTTTTAGTTATTTTATTTTTATTGCAATTGTAGTTCTTTGGGTTAGTTGACTAGCAACTAATTCCCCCCACTCCTTCAAAACCGAGATTTTACTTGCTTTTATAAAAAATATAAAAATACAAAAATAATCTTCCTTCACCCTTAGACCTTTTAGAGTAGTTTTTCTAACCTAACGAACACTATTCCCTGTGAGAGAACGATCAATCCCCCATACTACACCGACCAGGTACACTGCCTGGTGGGATTGCAAGCTTCTCAAGTTCCCTTGAGAGGTAAAACCTGTTGCGTGGTCGCAATCCCACGTCATCAAGATCCTTTCGTATTCTTTACGTGATAACGCATTATAAATAACCATTTTTGCTTCATTATTTTTAGCAAGTTATCTTTTTAAATCATCAGTTTGTTTTTCAAAAGATCCTATTTTATCCTTTTTAGTTTCGGGTTTATTTTGAATAGAGAGAAAATCACCATTAGTAATAACATGCCAAAGATCTAGATCTTTGGATTGTCCTTCTAAATATTTTTCTGTTTCCATAGATCGATTCAAGTTTTAAAATACAATATATTTTAAAAATCTTGTTTTACGTGGCTCTTGATACTAATTGTGGAAAACTAGAAGAGGGGGGCGGGGGGTTGAATAGTTTTACGTCTTTTAATTTCTTATGAAAACCTTGTTTTTAAAGCTTTGATTCGATCATATGTGAAGTCTTGGACAATATGAACAAATATATCTAAGTAAAAAATAACTATGCAAGTAAAGTAATGAAATGAAAGATAGGGATTGAGTATTTGTATGATTTGTAAATTTGAATTGATTTTATGTTTATTTTGTTGATTGAAATTTTCTTTAAGAAGCTACTTTGTTTCATTAAGTATTTTCTTTACGACATATTATCATGAAAATGTAGCATTGTGGGTTGAATATTATTATGTTGCTTGCTTGATATTTTGGTTAAATGGATTTTAATCTCTATATAGGTCATCGAGCCAAAAAGTTGATCGATTTTAGAAGTGACAACTGATCCATTTTAATCTTTATAATGGCAATATATGTCATGTATTAAGTATTTTAATGTTATTTTGTGTTATTGATAACGCTCAAATTGTGCATGTTTTTAGTAGCGTTATTCGTGCTTTTATATATGTTATTTGGTAATTTTTATATGCTTTTGTCACTTAATCGTATCAAAGTATGTTTACAAAGCATTTGTAGCCAAAAACAGGAAAAAGGAAGAAAAAGTGAAAGATTTAAGAAAGAAAAGAAGGAATTTTAATTTCCAAGTCGAGATCTGTTGGGAATTCTGCTAAGTGAGAATTCTACTGATGGTTACTGCTGAAGGAATCTGCTGAAGATACAGAATCTGCTGAAGATGTGATACTGCTGAAGACATAGTTTCAGCATATTTAGTTTCTGCGGATATAGTTAAACCGCATATTATGTAATGTAGTTAGGATATGCATGAGTTATATTAGGAAAAGATAATGCATATCATTTAAAGTTTATAGATTATACGTTTCTTGAGAAACAGTTTAGGTTAGAGTCCCTTCTCTATAAAAGGAACACAAGTTTATGTTTGATGTAACGAACAAGTTTATAAGTTCTTAATATATAATCCATAGAGGATTAAGTGTTCTTAGTATTAATTGTTTATGCTTGTATTTGTTTTCCGCATTAGAGTACAAGCTTTGGAGATTCTCTATTAGAGTGTTTGTGATTACGTAGACACTACTAACGATCAACGAGAGCTACAAGATCTATCAAGGATATATAGATTCAACAAGTGGTATCAGAGCCTCGGGAGAGTCTCTTTGATACTAAGAAAATCAATTCTTTACACCACTCCTCAACAACACAACTTTACATAATGTCTGGATCTGATGCTGAGTCAGAGACAACACACAATCAAAACACAACATCCCTACATCACCTCACTCTCTCAAACAGCAATGCAAAAGTCCCTTACCTTAAGAAAGAAGAGTATGAACTCTGGGCAATGCAGATGCAGAACTGGATTACCAACATTGACCATAATCTTTGGAAGGTAGTACTTAAAGGTAATAGTCCAAAGAGGACTGGAACTGATGCAGATGGTAGAATATACTATCTTGATCCCACATCTGCTGAAGAGGTTCTTGCTCTTCAGAGGGAAAACAAAGTTAGAACTATACTTCTTCAAGCTATACCTCCAGACCACTTGGGTGACTTTCACTTCATGTCTGATGCAAAGGATCT
>LBNU01009253.1:20496-43710 GCA_014162995.1 Artemisia annua | reverse complement strand
GACAAGCGTCTTAGTTTTCGTGGATTACTCGTATCAATTATTACAAGGAGTTTAATATCAATATTTCGTAAGAACAATTCAGTATCATTGCTTGTAAGAAAAGTTTAGTTTTAACGTTTCGTGTGGTGGTAAGACATCATAGACTCACGCATACTCACGCGAGAGTATAATATATATCCCAATATATTATAAGGAAGTAATAAAAGAACATTCAAGTATTACTGACGATGACACAAGTACACACACGACAAGGAGGAATAGATAACGACATACTCGAGAATAATACTAACGAGAACTCAAGTCAAGAAAGAAATGACAACAGAAGTCAAGAAAATAATGACAATGAAATATGTTAAAAGAGTAATTCAATTGGTATGTTTCGGTATTTACCCCATAATCCCAATTAGTTTGGAAATATTCAATTAACTTTGGAAAAGTAATTTAAGTTTTATAACAAACTTAAATTAGAATATCAATAGTAAGAGTTTACAAGTTAAACTGAAATTTTGATTATTGTCGGGTTTTATATATATCAAAGGTTTTCGAAATAAAAGTATAGGTTTAGAAAGTTTTATAAATTTCGGCATGACGCGTCCATTTATACAACTTTCCCAAGTCTTTCGACTTTAATAAAACTCAATTTCTCAAACAATATTTCCCGACAAGTCTATAATTAACAGCTCTTTATTAGTTTAATAGGTGTTAATTGGATATTTAATTCCGTTACGAGTCTAATATATTAAATTCTTTCCGAGTTTAATATATTAAATTCGTCTCTAGTCCAAAATGTTCAATTGTCCGATATGATCCAATGTATAGTCATGTGTCCAAGTTTAATCGTTGTCAATATATATATCTCTAAATTTTTCATGTTATTTAGTCAGTTAAGTATACGTTTAGTCCGTATTCAAGTATCAATCCCAATAGTAACCGAAACGTAGCAAATGATCCAGGTGCAACAAAACATTTACGTTAGTTAAATATTCAATAACCCAATAAATATATTAACGCAAGTTAGCTTTAAATTGGACAAAAGAGGGCAATACACATTAACTAAACTAATTATACACACCCTTTTTGAGCAAGAAAAGAAAACAATGTACCCTTAAGTGTCTGCTAACACAAACGCACCCATGCTACTGTAAACCCCAACGCACCCTTGTTGATTGCTATTCAAACACAATAATGTTTTCTCATTTTGATGTCACAATCATATACTTACGAAAAATTCGTTGACTCAAAACAAAACCAAACACCCTCCTAGGCGTTTCATGCCAAACCGAGACCAGTAGCATACATTCAACAACAACAAGGGAAAATAAGCTTAAAGCAAACTAACCAACAATCTCAGTTTACTCTCGCGAGTCGAATCAGAAACAACCAGAAATCAAAATAACTAGCCAAAGAAATATTAAGCCGAGACAAAAGTCACGACCCGAAACATAACCACATCGATAACCCGAACAGCAGTCCAAACACCCTTTCGGTCGACTCTTACCACACGAATACTAATACTGAACAGGTTTTTATATTTGCGTTAGTATCCATATTACCATCTTGTTTTTATCAAAACCAATATCCACGACAAGCATAGATGACAGCTCCAAATCATGTCGAGACCAAACCGGGTCTCGACCCGTTACAAAACACGCAAACAAACACTCTTGTGACCAAAGTTTCACCACAGGAAAACTGTTAAAACATTTTTAATACCGTTTATAATCCGAGTTTTCAACTCACAAAACTTATTAACTCGTTTTACTTATTCAGTTTTTAATCCAAGAATAACAAAAGATAGGTTGTCGTCATACCTAAAGGAAGAGACTGAGCGAAGGAGAGTCGGAGATGATCGCGGTGTCTTCTGAGTACTACTCGAACCACAACAAAACTGAACAAACAAGCAACAAACCCTCGAAATACGCGAGTGTCCCAACCCCACCATCGTGTATGTGACGAACCAAGGGAGGGTTTCCTTCCCTCGATCTCTGGTACTCAGGAAACAAGAAGAGTGGTTGTTTTGATGGTGTTATCATGACTGTGATGAAGTTAAAGTGATGCTAGAGATGTTTTCTTGGCGCGTGGTGTGTATCTACATGATGGGGATGAAGAGAGGAACAAAAAGGGTGTTGGTGGTGAGATAAGGGTGGCGGAGGTGGAAGCTCCGGTGGTCGGAATAGTGGTCGGCAAGGAGAGGAGGGTGGCGGCTGATTTTGTGTGTGGAAGATATCAAACCCTAAGTGAGTTATAAGAGTGGTATATATAGGGGTAGTTAGGATTCAATGCAAACCCTAGCGCTCCCACGAGGACTAATCTTGCCATTTCTAATATATTTTTAACGAGACACCAACGGGACAAGTAAGACGTAAGATAATTATTTCCCGAGCACCCTAGATTATTTCCAATAATCTTAGAAGTGTTTTTCCATGAACTTTGGTTATAAATAATTATACCTTTATTCTCCATTGTCTGATTAACTTAATATTCACGTTTTACTCATTTTAGTGTTAGATCACGCGTGAAATAATCCAAAACTCAACAATTGATTACGAAACGCAGATAGGAGTACGTAAGAATAAGTATATGATAGTCCGAAATTTGCGAGTTGTCACAGTCTCACCTCCTTAAACGGAATCGCGTCCTCGCGATTCAATTCAAGTTACCCGTAAAGGTCGAAAAGAATTGAGCATACATGCTCGAGGATTCATTTCTATGTTCCCATGTGAATTCAGGACTTCTTCGTGGATTCTCAATGAACTTAATGATAAGGATACTATCGTGCTTAAGTCGCCTGACCTCATGGTCTATGACTTCGACAGGTCAACAATGACTAAATGTTCAAGGATCGGGATCTCTCTGAGAGGAAAAACGACTGCCTCATTAGCAATTCATTTCTTCAGTTTACACTTGTAAAATATTAGGAACAATGTTGAGTTCTAACGGTAGCTCAAGTCTGTGGGAGAGTAAGACAAAGTTCTTTGCTGAAAATTTGTAGTCAGGTAAACTGATGCGACTTCAAAAGACTCATAATTTTGAGTAAAGGCAGTCTTAAAACATGGTATGGCTAAGACAATTNCGGTAGCTCAAGTCTGTGGGAGAGTAAGACAAAGTTCTTCGCTGAAAATTTGTAGTCAGGTAAACTGATGCGACTTCAAAAGACTCATAATTTTGAGTAAAGGCAGTCCTAAAACATGGTATGGCTAAGACGATTCCACAAAGGTTACTTTAAATCACTCCTTGATAAGCAAAAATTTGATGAAGTTTGACCAGAGCGTTTAACACATCAAAATGAGTAAATAGTTCACAGAATGATTGTAGAATAGTCTATAAAACGGTCTGTAAAAACGATTCATAGAGTGATAGAAAATCAGTTTATCATTTGCATTGTAGTAGCAAAATGTAGTTTGATTCATAATATCGTAGTAGGACAGCAAACCAGTTTATAGAATCATTAGCAAAATAATTTGCAAACAGCTTACAGAACAGCGGGAATAATTCGTTGTTCATAAAATAGTTTTAAGGTCGAAATTTCAATTTCATGAAGTGGGAGTAAAACCTTTGTAGTGTGACCGCAAAATGCTCTGTAGAGAAATTGAAAACAGTTTGTATGGTATTAGTGACACGATTTATTATCTTATAACATGGTAGCAAGGATAACGGGTATTCCCAGACACAAGTGAAAGATTTGGTGTCTGTTCCGAAGAACGCGGTTCAGGTTACCTCCCAAAATTCTTAAGAGTTATGTTAAGCATAGAATCTTGTAGAATAAGAGATTTAGCAAGTTTAGAGTACGACTCTGTAATAGGTTCTTGATTGCTACTAGCAATCGGTTGGAGTCGGTTGACTCAGCACGATACTTAGGTTGGAGGTGGAAAGTACAACCTCGATTGAACATCGTCGCTTAGACAACATTGATCGAATAACATCGACTTGAGAAAATGAATATCCTTGATTAGGAAATGAATATCATCGATTGAGGAAATGAACATCATCGATTAAGGAATCGNACCTGTTAACTTATACAGATTCACAACACAAACAACCCTAACTAAAGCTTATATCAAACTTTAGCTTTACTATATCTCTAAAAACTCTTTTTTCTAATAATGACTTAGGGATCCTTTTATAGACACAAGTAAAACCCTAGTCGGATACAATACTTGAACGACAAGTATACAATCCCTAACTATAGAATATTCTAGATTACATAATATTCTAATCTAATATCTTCAGTCTTTATCTTCAAGCAGTACTTTGACTTATCAACGAGCAGTACTTTGATCAATAGCAGTACTTTGACTTTAATACTTCAGCAGCACTTTGATTGTCCAGCAGTACTTTGATCTTTATATCCCAACACACCTGTACCGGAATCATACAGACCCTTTACTGATGCTCAACTTACTGCTGAACAACTACTTCACAAAGAAGCTGATGAATATGCCATGATTTACATTCTTCAAGGCATACCTAATCCAATCTTTCGCAGTGTTGATGCTCAGAAAACTGCTAAGGCAATGTGGGACATGCTCATCTCCTAATGGAAGGAACTCAGTTGAATCAGGAGGACATGGAGTCAAAACTTTACATGGAATACACACATTTCATGATTGAGCCAATGGAATCACTTGAGTCATACTATCACAGCTTCACTAACATCATTAATGACCTCGATAGACACAACATCATCTTACCAAAGATTGCTGTCAACACGAAGTTCTTAGGATGTCTTGGTCCTGATTGGCAGAAGTATGTGACATTTGTTCGACAAGCCCGAAACCTTTATGAAACACCATATGGTTTGTTGTATGACTATCTGAAACATCATCAACATGAAGTTGACAATGATCGCGCTCTCAAAGGAAACTATTCACAGCCCCCACCTACAAACTCTTTGGCGCTTGTTGCTCAATCACATGTTCCGGCTCCACCATTACAACACAATGTTTATCATCCAGAACAGGCTTATCACAACAATCCATCTCCGTATTCAACTTATGATTCTTCATCGCACCCTCCTGCAAATCAATTTGCATCATATGACAACAATGACACCTTGTCTACAACACTCACTGTTAATGATAACGATGATGATGAGGACTTCAACAGTCTCAACCAAGGAATTGCACTTATTGCTCGAGCTTTCAGCAAATTCTCAAACAAGTCCAACAATCGTCTTCGTTCATCTTCAAATACAAGGAATCAAGCTGTCATTCACGATGGTCGCGTTGAGATTCAGAATCGCAACAGTAACAGATTTGGATCGGGTGGTAATATGGGTAACTTTAATTCTGGACAACGGTTTAACAACAATGGAGGATTCAGGAACAATGGTGGTGTCCCTCAGAGAAAGGCAGAGATTATTGACACAGGGAATACTGAATCAGGGAATACAGTCATCAGATGCTATAACTGCAATGGAATAGGTCACTTGGCAACTGCATGTCCATCACCGAGAACTCAAGGAAGTAAGTATCACAAACAGGCATTACTCCTTGCTCTCAAAGATGAAGCCCGCAGCAACACGAATGCAAATGACAACAGCTTCATGGCTAATGCACATTCTGATTATGACATGGAAGATTTGGAAGCTGCTGTTATGCTGATGGCCAACATGCATGAACTCCACATAAGTGATTCAGGCCCAGTTTATGACACTGATGGTCTTTCTCAGGTAACTAATCTAAACTCATGCCTCATACATGAAATTGCCTCCCCATCTGCATCTGCATCTTACAAGGAACAAGAAGTTCAAAATGATTCATTGTTATCTACACATACGAATACTCAAATGGACACAAAAGTTATATTTGATGATTTTCAAATTAACCCGGTTGTCACATTTGATGATTTGGATTCTGAAACTGTTAATGATAACAATACTCACGTTAAACATTTTGATCCTTCGTCTGGTCCAGATTCAGAAATTCAGTCCCTTCTTATGACTAGTCAATCTCAAAACATTAAATGTCAAGAGCTTAATGCTAGATTGAAAGAGAAAAATGCATCATTAACTAGGGATATTGAGTGCTATAAATTTCAACTATCAAACGCGGAAAAACTGATTCAATGGGAAAAAGGCTTTGAAGCTGCTTTTCTAAAATCTTCTCATCACGAAAGAGAGTTAGAACACCAAATTGCTAAAATTATGGAGTTTAAAAATGACTTAGCTTCTGAGCTGGAAAAACAAGCGTTTGAGCACAAAAAACAAATTGCACAACTTGAAGCAATAATTTTAAAAATCAAAACGGAGTTGTCAAATTGTCAAGCTGAGTTCACGGAACATAAACAAAAAACAAGAAAGAAAGTTAAGTCATACGTTGATGAGATTGTTGAATTGGAACACAAGCTTAAAGAATTTCAAAATGTTGTGTATAAAACTGGTAATTCAGTGACTACTATTCAAAAGTTTTCAGTAACTCGAACAAACAATGGTCACGGCTTTGCAATTGGAAGTGATTCACCATGTTTTTTACGTGTAGCACTCAATGAGATTCCAAAGTTATATAGTGCAGATCATCTCTTTGACGATACTGTTGTTCGTACTGTTGTATATGATTGTGAAGAGGAATATGAAATTGAAGAAGAGAGTCGATCAAAAATGGAAAATGTGACATACAATAAACCTTTTGATTACTCTAAATTGCCTCCTCTTACTGATATTTTCACACCGCAAAAAGAGAAATCTGAACAACTATGGTACATAATCAAACCTCAAGAAGTTACTTCTCATGTAGCTCCTGCTAAACCAGTGGTGCAAATAAATGGTCCTTTACCAAATGATAACAAACTTCAAAATCTTCCTACACGTTGTCGTATACTTAAGTATTTCGACACGTTCATGGATAACATTGAACAATTAGATGAAGCCATTGAACGCAACTCTAAAATAACGGTTTTTACTATTACTACTCCTCATGAGAGAGAAAAACGAGAAGTGTTCCAAAAACAGTTTTTACCAATTGTACGACATTTGCGTCATTGTGCTCGCCACTGGGAACAGGAACTTCAAAAAGAAGTCTCATCTATGATGAATGTGTTTCAAGAAACTGAACAAGCGATTTTAAATCAAAAACGTCAAAATCAATTTTTACAAAAAGATGCTGATCGACTCTTGGAACATGTTCTTAGTGCTGATATAATTTCTGTGATTATGAATTCTCTTTATGAATCTGGTACTTCGATGCTTGTTGATGATCACTGTGATGATGTTGAGTTGTTGTCTAAACAAATTGAAACATTAAAAGATGAAAACGTTAATCTCCGAAAACACAATGATGATGTGCAAAACAAACTTTCTAATGAGATTTCTCAACTCAACAAAAAGCTTGAATGGTGTCAAAACCAAAGTCTTGATTTCGAACTGGAATTACAAAGTCTCAAAACTTCTACAACTTTTCAAAACGAAAACGAGGAACTGAAAAGTAAAATCTCGAGATATGAAAAGGAAATTGTAGAATTGCAAGAAGTTACAGATTTTTGGCAAAAGAGTCGTGATGAATATTTTTATTCTAACCGAAAACTCGACAGTGAAATTCAAGATAAAATGCACATTATCATTGAGTTGAAAGAGAAAATACGTAAGCTTGAAAAAGGAAAATCTGTCAACACTAATGTAATTGCTCCAGGAATGTACTCTTTAGACATAACAAACGTAGCACAACACACTAAGAAGTCTAATTTGGATCCTTCCACTTCTACAGGAATAGTTGCCACTCATAGCGTTAGCAGATCCAAGCATAAACGAATGAAAAGGAAGAATAGGATTTTGCAACGTAGAAGAAAGACACTAGAAGCCTCTGAAGTAGAAGAACACCCTAGGACTTTGAATAAGACTCATCCTGCACTAGATTTAGATAATGATTTGGCAAATTGTAATCCTAATCTATGTGTAACGAATGATGAACCTTTGAATGTTTTAAAAGTTGATGCATCATGTGTGTTTTGTCGTAAAAGTATGTTATCTGGTGATCATTCAAAATGTGTTGCAAATTCTCTTTTATCTCGTCTTAAGAAACGTACATTAGGCAGAAAATCTAGGCCCACTAATGCTTCTAAATCTGTGCTAGGACTTATGCCCTGTGTAGTTTCTAAGAATGATATAGTCAACCCAGTAGTTGCGAACAATACCTCTAGGATCATGCCAACTGTCACTGAATTTGATATAAAAAAGGCTAAATCTAGTTGGAATTGGCAACGTTGGTTACAAAGGACACATAACTTTAAATGGATTCCTAAAATTGTTAACATGTGTGCTTCTAACCCAACGGAACCAACAACTTCTTCGGGTTCCACCCTTACCCTTGTACCATCGTCGTCTCTTTCATGTGATGCAGGTGGTGCAAATTGTTCTCTGGATTGTTGATAGCGGATGCTCCCGACACATGACAGGCAATCTCAAACTGTTAAAAAACTTTGTCTCAAAGTTCATTGGTACTGTCAGATTCAGGAATGATCATTTCGCTGCAATTATGGGCTATGGGGACTATGTCAGTGGGAATATCGAAATTAGTCGTGTTTATTATGTTGAAGGCCTTGGTCACAATCTATTTTCTGTTGGTCAATTTTGTGATGGTGATCTGGAAGTTGCATTCAGGGAGAAAACATGCTTTGTTCTTGATCTACAAGGAAATGATCTCATGACCGGCACACGTGGAAACAGTCTTTATACAATTTCAATGTCCGACATGACCGCTTCCTCTCCCATTTGTCTACTTTCAAAGGCTGAATCAACAAAATCCTGGTTATGGCACCAACGCATGTCACATCTCAACTTCCGAACTATGACTGATCTTTCTCGCCATAAACTAGTTGACGGTCTTCCAAGGTTCCGATATACAAAAGAGCACCTATGTCCCGCTTGTGAACAAGGAAAGAGCAAACGTGCACACCTCACCACCAAACCAGAACGAAGCACTGATCATGTTCTTCAACTTCTTCATATGGATTTATGTGGTCCAATGCGAGTACAAACGATTAATGGGAAACGATACATACTTGTGATAGTCGATGACTTCTCTAAATGGACTTGGGTCTACTTTCTTCGAAGCAAAGATCAAGCTCCATCAATGATAATCACATTTCTCACGAAAATTCAGGTTCAACTTCGCAACACAGTAAGNTTTATGTGGTCCAATGCGAGTACAAACGATTAATGGGAAACGATACATACTTGTGATAGTCGATGACTTCTCTAAATGGACTTGGGTCTACTTTCTTCGAAGCAAAGATCAAGCTCCATCAATGATAATCACATTTCTCACGAAAATTCAGGTTCAACTTCGCAACACAGTAAGAATTGTAAGGACAGACAATGGAACTGAATTCAATAATCAAACTCTTTGTGCATATTTTGAGAAAGTTGGAATTGAACATCAAACATCAATTGCACGGACTCCCGAACAAAATGGAATGGTCGAAAGACGCAACAGGACGTTAGTGGAAGCCGCACGAACGATGCTCATTAATGCTCAATTACCTGATTATCTTTGGGCAGAAGCCGTCTCTACCGCATGTTACACCCAAAATCGCTGTATGATCAATAAACGTCACAAAGTCACACCGTATGAAATTGTTCACAAACGAAAGCCCAACATACAACACTTTCATGTATTTGGATCCCTTTGTTATCCGAATAATGATCGGGATGATCTTGGAAAGCTTAAGGCAAAGGCTGACGTCGGTATCTTCATTGGATATTGTGAAAACTCCAAAGGTTTTAGAATCTACAACCGTCGTACTAGAGAGATTCAGGAGACTATCCATGCTAATTTCGACGAGCTCACAGAAATGGCTTCTGAGCAAAACAGCTTAGGACCCGCAACCAACCATCTAAACTTTCCAGATTCTTCAGCTGAACCGTTGTTACTAACTCGTCGAGAATTGGAAACATTGTTTTCTCCTTTGTTCGATGATTCATTTGAGACACGTGCACCAGATGTATCCACTAGTTCCGCTGCTCAACCTGATAATATTCAAGTACCTGATACACCGGTTACTACAACAACAATAGTAACACCCGATGCACCCCCAACTGAATCACCAACAATAGCCGAACAAACCGCATCCAACACCGACAACCCAACTGAAGATCTGAATCAATCACAAGTACCCGAACCAGCAAATTATGATCCAAATGCGTTCTTCAATCCGTTTGATCCGACTCCGAACCTTTCAGATATTGTTGAGTCGTCAACATGCAACTTGGAGCCAACTAATATGCAGCAATTTCATAACCCTCACCTTTCAACACATCATTAGACTCGTGACCATCCAATAGTCAATATCATTGGTCATCCAACAGCTCCGGTTATGACTAGACAGAAACTACACTCCGATGCCGAACATTGTATTTATGCTCTAACCGTTTGTCATGAAGAACCTAAAAACATCAAGCATGCTCTCACTCTTGAAAACTGGATTGAGTCAATGCAAGAGGAACTCAACCAATTCAAACGTCTTGAAGTTTGGGAATTAGTTGAACGACCGGATGGAGTTTATGTCATTGGGTTAAAATGGATTTGGAAAAACAAGTTGGACGCAGAAGGCAACGTTATTCGTAATAAATCACGTTTGGTAGCTAAAGGATATACCCAGGAGGAAGGAATTGACTTTGAGGAATCTTTCGCACCAGTGGCTAGACTTGAAGCTGTTCGAATATTTTTGGCATACGCTGCTCACAAAAACATGGTCGTTTATCAAATGGATGTGAAAACTGCATTTCTGAACGGTCAATTACTTGAGGAGGTATACGTTAGTCAGCCAGAGGGATTTGTCGACCTAGAGCACCCGAATCATGTCTACCGACTTAAGAAGGCTCTCTATGGTCTCAAACAAGCCCCCAGGGCGTGGTATGAGAAACTTACTGCCTTTTTGCTTGCTAATTCATTCACTAAAGGTTTATTAGATCCAACTTTGTTTATCCAAAAACACGGGGAAGATGTTTCAATTGTGCAAATATATGTCAATGACATTATTTTTGGTTCTACTAATAAAAAGTACTCAAACGCTTTTGCCAGATTAATGAAACAAAATTTTGAAATGTCAATGATGGGTGAACTTACGTTCTTCTTAGGACTACAAGTTCATCTGTCACCCCGTGGAATTTTCCTAAATCAGTCCAAATATGCTCTTGAGATAATTAAGAAACATGGAATGACCAGTTGTGATACTTACAATACTCCTATGTCCAACACAAATAAGTTAGATGCGGATCCAAATGGGAAACCAGTTGACCCTACAAAATACTGAAGTATTATTGGGTCACTCATGTATCTCACCACTAGCAGACCGGATATTGTATTTGCTGTATTTATGTGCTCTCGCTATCAGTCCAGTCCTACTGAACGTCACCTCAATGAGGCTAAGAGAATCCTTCGATACGTAAAGGGAACCATTCACTTGGGGATCTGGTATCCGAAGGATTCCGGTTTTGAACTAATAGCTTTTTCAGATGCTGATCATGCAGGGTGTATGGATACACGCAAAAGTACTTCTGGTGGTTTGCAGTTTCTTGGAGATAAACTCGTGTCTTGGCAATCAAAGAAGCAGGATTGCACTTCCCTCTCGTCAACAGAAGCTGAATATGTTGCCATGTCTGCCTGTTGTGCACAAGTCATTTGGATGCGTACACAGCTAATGGACTACGGTTACTTATTCAACAACATTCCGATGTACTGTTACTCGAAAAGTGCGATAGCAATTTCCTGCAACACGGTTCTGCATTCAAAGTCTAAGCACATTGATCTCCGTTATCACTTCATCAAGGAGCATGTTGAAAACGGTACAATGGAGTTATATTTTGTAGGTACTGAATTCCAACTGGCAGACTTGTTCACAAAACCATTACCACCGGGAAGGTTTATTGAGCTAGTTCACCGGATTGGTATGCGGTGTTTGACTCCAGATGATCTAAACTCTTTTCTTGAAAACAATTAACTGAGTCAAATACGAAAACTATTTTTGTAAATATTTATCTAAAACAAAAAGACAAAATCAAAAAATCGTCAAAAATACCAAAAATATTTTTTTAAGTTTTATTTTTTCTCTCGTTCTTCAAATGCAAGTACACTACCTTCATCAACACTTCGGTTTATCAAAAATTTCACAATTTTCATNTGAGCTAGTTCACCGGATTGGTATGCGGTGTTTGACTCCAGATGATCTAAACTCTTTTCTTGAAAACAATTAACTGAGTCAAATACGAAAACTATTTTTGTAAATATTTATCTAAAACAAAAAGACAAAATCAAAAAATCGTCAAAAATACCAAAAATATTTTTTTAAGTTTTATTTTTTCTCTCGTTCTTCAAATGCAAGTACACTACCTTCATCAACACTTCGGTTTATCAAAAATTTCACAATTTTCATACCAAGTGTTGAGGGGGAGAAAATGTTCTTCAAAATTCAAAAATCTTGTTCAAACATGTGTACTTGCATATTTCAAAAAGTTATGATGTTATCTTGTAATAATGGTGGAACGTCACAGGTTATCCCTCGTATCATTTTCTTACTTTTCTTATTTCCTTTTTAGCCTAGTATGTCTTTGCCATTAACGGTCGTTGCATTAAACCGTTAAATATTAATGATTTGGACTTTTAAATGGTAATTACGTAGTCCAGGGACTAATGTGGCCAAAATCTCAAAGATTTTTCATAACATAACCAAAACAAACACCCCCCGTTTTTCATAATATCCAAAAATCAAAAAACAAACACACCACTTTATATCAAATGGCTCTAATTCAATTCGCAAATCCGTGTTCTAAATCTTCAAACCGTAAGTTGCTTCATAATCTTTGGCCTATTTTAACAAGAGGTTTTCAATGAATTATCTTTTCTATGGCTAGATTTCTCGCAATTTGTCTTTCTAGATCTAGGGTTTCGTAAATTTTGAATGTTTGTGATTTATGTGTTTTGTGGTTATGTAATCATAGGGCTTTTGTTCTTATATGGCTTCTAAACATGCCTGAAACGTTTAATCACTACAACAAACACGTTTGAATGGATTTCGATAGTTAGGGTTTATGTATGAATTGGGTTTAGTGTTTAAGAGTTGTTTTGTTTAATTCTATGGTGGGATATGTTTGTTAGTGAGTTTGTAACATGTTTATGATTGTTAATCGCTCTAATTATCTCATACGAAGGAATTCGAAAGTTAGGGTTTATGTTTGATTTTGGGCGTTTTCATATTTGTGTTCTAGAGTCTAATTAATAGGTCTAATTGTGTTCTTATAAGTGTTAATTGACGTATTTCATAAGTTTTACAACATGGATGCTCGTAAATTATGTTCTAGATAATTTAGGGTGATATATTGTTTTCGAGATCTTTTGTATGTGCCTTGATGTGGTTCTAACTGTTGATTTCATACTCTATTCATCAGGTATCATTCAAGGAATCAATCTTTTCTAAGAAAACGTAGGTCTTCAAAGATTTCAAAAATTCTTGTATAAGAATTTTTCGAGAAAAATTTTATTTATCGAGATCTTTTCTTGATAATTTGATCGAGATCTCTCGATAATTTTTCGAGATCTCTCCTTAACAATTGTTATCGAGAACTCTTTGAAAATTATCGAGATCTCTCAACAAAATTATCGAGATCCCAAGATTTTCGAGATCATAATGTTTCGAGATCTTTCAAAATTTTCGAGAACATATGAGACTGTGTTATCGAGAACCTTTGCTCAGAGTTATCGAGAACATTTGTTCATCAAGTTTTCGAGATCTTTCTTACAGAAATTATCGAGATCATACTTGTACAAAAGTTATCGAGAACTTCCTAAGTAATAGTTATCGAGAACATTGATTGTCATATTTTCGAGATCATAATTAACATATTTTTGAGAATTCACATGTATTGTAACTTTTCGAAAACATGTATTTTGAATGAATCCTCATGAATGTGTGTGATGTTTGTGTTGTAATAAGGTTTATTAACTTGTGGTTGTGTAGTATTGATGCACATGTATTTATTAGACGTTTGTGCTTTAAATGACTCACTACTAGTATACATGTTAATTACTAATACTGTCACTTATCACATATTGATTAACTGGACCATAAATGCAACATATAACTTGTACGTCTTTGCATATCAAACATGAACAAGGACTAATGACTAACGAATTTGGATGTTTGATTTCATGACATTACATTTACAGATCACAATGGCTGAACACAATGAATCTGTTCCAGAACAAACTCTACCACTACTCACACTTGGTGAAGTTGTCCCTGCAAACTACAACGTAATCATAGACCAAAAGAATCCACGTATTGACTTCAACAGACTTAGCATTCCCGAAGATACGTGTAAGATTGTTAAGGACATACTACTAGCTCATCCTTGCAAACCAATGCTCACTAAGTCTACATCAGTACCAATCTTCTACATTCATCAATTCCGGTACACTGCTCGGGCTAACTTGGACGATGAATCTTTCACTACCAAGCTAGATCGTCAGGAATACACCATTGACCTTGATGTTCTTCAAACGGTTCTCATGTTACCTACACCTAAAGAGTTTCATCCCATGCTAACCGAACTTGAAATCCTGGATTATCTCATTGATCTATGATACAATGTTCAAGATGTACTACCTCTCATCCGTCTGTCAAGATTCAACGTTAAATATCTACCTCAACCATGGAGAACATTCTACATGTTGATTGTTAGATCTATTGCCGGCAGGAAGAGTGGTCACGAACATCCATGATTGGAGCACCTGCAAGTATTTTGGGGAATGATGAGCATGAAACCGATCAACTTCGCAAGTTCCATAATGAGCGACATGATCCATCACATTCAAACCGATCGTGAAAGGAGCGTGATTTCGTTCGTCAGGTTCACAAAGATGCTCATCGAACACTTCTGTGCGAAAACACCTGACTACATCAAGAGAATGCATGATCCCACAGAACCCAAAGAAATCTACAACCAAGACTACAGGATCTCCTTCGTAAAAACCATCAAGTTTGTTACAAGGACGAAAGGAATGAGAATTCCGAACTACTTTCTGGATGAAGAGATCAGAAAGACTCAAAACTTCAAGATCTATGATAAAGCCTTTCAAGCTGGGAGAGTCGGATACACCGGTGTAGAAGAAGAAGAACCAGCTTCTATAGTTCAAACCCGTAGCAGAAAAGGTGGAAAGATGGGAAGCACAAGCAGTACCACAACCTCACAACAATCCAAGTCTACACCAAAACCACCCACCAGACAAAGAAGGAAAGTCACACCAAAGAAAATCATTCAAGATGAACCACAATCTTCATCTTCGGAAACAGAATCTAAGTTCGGGTCTGAGTCAGATGATGAGGAAGACTTCGAACGAAGAACTAAAGCAGGTGATGATGAAGAAGAGTTTCCTGGACTGGAACTGGTAAAACAAATAAGCAAGGAAACTCTTCACAAGGAACAAAAGAAAGGTGCACGGATCACCATCAATGAACCCAGTGGTGATTTTCATGATGAAGAAGAAGCAAATGAACCAGTTGATGAACCACTAGTCGACCAACGCAAGCTGAAAAGCATTATTGTCGATCCTAGAGCAGAAGAGAAGCAGCATTTGAAAGAACTAAGAGAAGCTGCACTCCTCAATCTCCAACATCCACAGCCTCATCAACGACCGCTCAACCTAGAGGCACAAGAGGGTGGGTCAAGCAGCACGTTAGCTCCTCCTTCCACAACTCTGACTCAGATTGAAACTGAACAACAAGATCCAGAAGGGAATGTCATAATGAAGGAAGCCACAGAAGAAGATGTTGCAGACTTACAACTGGAGAATGAGCCTTCTGAGTTCATCACACATGAGTTCCTTGATCAGGTTCAAAGGGAAGAAGAACTGAAAAAGAAAGTAAGTGAGGAGTCTGAAAGATTGGTTAGCGAAGTACAAGACGAAAAATTCTTTGACACCGATCAACTCATCAACACACCACCTCATTCATCTTCAAAGGATCCTCCAATTCCTAAAGGTACACCTCCAAGGGATCCTTCTCCTCCTCCATCCGTACCTGACCATGAATCATCTTCATCATCATCACATCATTCATCTCCACCACCAAAAAAGAAAACATCGAAAGGCAAATCGATCAAGAAGATGAAGGGAAGCAAATCATCCTTGACAGCATCGCAAAGGATCAGACAAGCTGTTGCTATGGCAAGGCAAAAGAAGAAGGAGACACAACCTCAAGCTGGAGACCTTAAAGACCAAGTTCAAAAGCTCTCAAAACAGGTCAAAACTTTGACTACTCAAGTCAAGGATCTCCAAGACTCTACGGGATTGGTTGAAAAGCTACTTCAAGCAGATATGAGCAGGATGATCAAGGAATACACTGCCGAATACCTTACCGATAATCTTGCTGCAATTGCTCAACCAGCAGTGTCAGAACTTCTTGAGCCAATTCGTTCAGAGTTGAATACCAGGATCAAGCATAGTATCCAACGCATGCTTCAGTCTACACCTTTCTACCTCCGCACAGACAGGGCTCCTCCAGCACCAACTGAACTTTCAACCGAACAACTACAAGCCCTGTTAGCTGCTAAACTCAGAAATAAGGAAGACAAGACTCCTGAAGAATCAACAATGTTTGAGGCACTCCAAACAATTGCCTCGAAAGAATCATGCAAGGAAGCTGCTGGGAAACACAAAAGACCTAGGAAGGATGATGATCCTGACTCTGATCCCAAAAGCAAGAAGTCAAAGACATCTAAAGGACCATCATCTTCTCAACAACCACATAAGACTTCCAAGGCTCCACCTACCAAGCAACATGCACCAGCATCTGGCTCCGGTCCAACTCAGTCAGAAGAACCATTCATGCTTCAACCAACTGACACTCAGGAAGAACCCGTATCACCTACTCCCGAATCACAAATTCCTGAATTTCAAGTTGGTCCATCATCTACAACAAAAACCAAGGAGAAAAAGAAGTCTACAAAGTCAAAGAAAAAGAAGAAAAAGTCTACTTCATTCTCATGGTTAGATGTGGAAGAAGCTCCCAAATCTGATTGGTTGACCGAAATGATCAAAGCACAACCACCACTTGAAGCCGAAGAACCACTTCCTGGAAATACTTTGCAGATGACTCAAAGTATCATGACGGGACTTCAAGTTGAAAGGTTGACCAAAGCTGAACTGAAAAAGATCAACCGTGAAGCTATGGACTTTCTGAAGAAGAGATCAGGGAATAAAGTTGAACTCGAATACCACATGGAGAACATAGCCTGCGCACTATCTGGCACGTTCGACTGGCTCAACCCTGAATCCAATATCGACACGGAGAAGAAAGACAAGACTCCCTACTTCACTGACTGGACAAAACCGTTGCCTCTTCTAGGAGTTCCTGAGAAACCTAAGATTCCGTACCAACACTTATTCAACAACGATCTCAGATACCTTCAACACGCTCACGAGACTTCCAAGGAACGATATGCATCTTCACTGACGATTTCCATTCCAGCAGCCAGATACGAACTACCTGACATTGAAGAGTCTGCACCAATTTTCAGCAAATCAGTTGTCACCTACAACAAGGAAGCTCTTCTCGGTATTCAACACTGGCCTGAGAAATGAAAACTCAGCTACACCCACAGACTACATCTTAAGTCAAGTGAAAATGTGAAGCAACCGCTTCGTATCGTTGCAATCATGGAAATCGTTGAAGACAAAAGATTCAACTACACTTTCATGAAAGAAATCATCGTCAAGAGACTGGATGAGAAGCGATACAAGTTTTGTGAAGCAGACTTCCCAGATCTGAACCTGGATGACATCGAAGACATGTATTTGCTAAAGGTTCAAGGAAAAATGCTCAACTTCGAAAAAGAAACACAATACAACTTCATCGCGTCTCTACTACTCTACATCAGACGGGCAATAGTTCAAGAAAGAGTGGAAGATCTTCAGCTAGGCGTGGAAAGTTATCAGAACAACATCAACCTCACCAAACCACAACTCATGTTCACTGGAATTCAAGGGCTATCACAATACACTCTCGTGCAACAACCAACATTTGGAATCATCTACCTCAACAAGAAGAATCAACTTCGTCTTATGAGGTTCAATAAAATTCTGAAGTTTTGTGATGAGACACTTCAAAGAGTTCGTGATGGGTTGGCAGAAATATTGGAGGATGAGAAGAAGAGGTTAAAAGAGGGTCGAGAAACTAGGTGGAAAGCTAATGGACGCAGAATGATTCGCAACTTTGTCCATACCATTGAAGAAAGGCTGTACCATCGTCAACAGATCAGGAGGTTGGAAAGCTACATCGGTGTTCGACCTTCATTTCCGGTCTTGACATTCAGATGACCTGATCCATAGTTCACAGACTTTGATGCATAGCCGAATGATGAACTTCAGCTCTCATTCTTCCGGTACCAATATTTCAATATTTTCATTTATATTATTTGATTTGTAATTGCTACGGCTTGTGCACACATAACAGTGTATAACCCGAACTTTGTATTTAAAGGACCCTGTAGTATGCAAAAGTGCTACAATCCTAATATAAGGAGCGAAAGCTTCGTACTTTTGAGTAGAATTAACAAACTTTTCATGATTTTTACAATTCTGCCCAAAAGACAAGTATTTAACCTCAATGATTTGTCACTTGTTGAGGGGGAGTACTTGATTTCAAACATCGTTCTAAAATCCTAAAGTCTTGATTGATTTCTCCCCATAAGACTCAAAAAGGCATATTTTAGTCAAAACGTTTACAAAAACAACATTTGATATGCTATTTTTGAGGGGGAGAAGAAGAAAAGTTTACAAACAATTTTTTTTTAAAAAAAACCCAAGTTTCTCTCTGGTGACTCATGGCGATTTCTCTAAACCTAAACCCTAACTTCTCTCAATTCGTGGCCTGATCTTAAATCTTGATCATAATCCCAATAACGATTGTGTTCTTGAACAATTAACTGAGTTTAATTTGATCTTTAACATTGTTTTTATCGGGATTTAGCCTTGATTTAATTAGGTTTTCGTTTTCTTTTTAGGGTTTTCTGTAAATCGCTATTTAGGGTTATTAGGGAATCGATCTTAACTACTTTCCTTGTTTTCTGGTCGATTTTTAATGGAAGTCGGTTAAGGTGTTGCATGCTTATCTCCTAATCCGTTTTTGGTATCTTGTTGGGGTCGATTCTGGTGGATTATCTAAGTCTTATCTGTTGCCATAATGGAAGTCGGTTAGGGTGTTTTAAGGGGTATTTAATCCTGTTAAGGGTGTTGCTTTTCTTTTCCATTGATTAGGTCGATTATTGAGGGTCAGTTTTAGGGTTTTTTTCTGTTCGCTATTTAGGGTTCTTTGTCGTCCTTTGCTGTTTGTTTATTTGCTGTTCTTGAGTCTGTCCTTCTAGTTTATTATTCAAGTTGTTGCTGCTGTTATTGAGTTGAAGAATTCGACTTTTGATAAGTCAAATAAACAAGGGGATGCTAGCTCTCATTCTAATGATCAGAATAAGGTGGATTCAAGCAAGAATATGGGTTTTATTAATAATGACAAGGCGGGTTTCACTCCTCCACCTATTCTGAAATCAATACTAAAAAACGCGGCACGTAAACCTCATGTTGCTACAGTTGGTAATGTAGCTAGCAATTCAGCGTCCATTGAAGTTAGGACTGATGTCATTGATGAGGGGAAGACTCACCAAGATGTGACCGGGGTTTCTACTCAAGTTGATGTGGTGCCAAAGAATCAGAATAAGGAGGATGTAATTGATTATGGAACGTCGGTTGGGAATGATAAGGTTGCTTGTGGGTCGACCATGGCTGCCATGGGTGCTGCAACTCAAGTTCCTAGTGTTCTACAAGCCTCGAATGCTACTCAAGTTACTAGTGAGACTGCTCCAAAACAACTTGTGAATGCTGTTGTTGTGAGTGCCAATAAGGATGATAATGGTAAGTCTTCTTCTGATGTTGGTTCTAAAACAGCCCCTAAACTTTCATATGCTTCGATGTTTAAAACGAAGAATTCTTTCAAATCTGTTAATATATGTGAATTACGTAACGAGGAGAGTGTGGAAGGAGCTCATGTCGCAATTCGTTTGAAAGAGATTGATGATGTTTCGGCTAGTTTGCTAACACTCTTTATGGGTATTTTATTGGGAAAAGGCTTGCATTCCCTATAGTGGAGAATTATGTGAAGAATACATCGGCTAAGTTTGGGTTAGAACATGTTTTGTTGAATAATGGGTTCTTCTTATTTCAATTCTCCACAAAGGATGGTATGGATCAAGTGTTAGAGACTGGTCCGTGGTTGATTCGTTCCATTCCTATCTTTTTGAACATTTGGACGCCTAATACTACACTTGCTAAGGAAGAGGTAACATCAGCCCCCGTATGGTTGAAGTTACATAATGTGCCAATTGTTGCTTATACGGAGGTTGGATTAAGTTTGATTACGACTCAAATTGGTAAACCTATCATGTTGGATTCATACACAAGTACTATGTGTGTTAAGTCTTGGGGTCGAAATTCATATGCTCGTGCTCTTGTTGAAGTGTCGTCTCTTAACGAGTTAATGGATCATGTGGTTGTGGCGATTCCATTTCCTAATGGTTCAGGTCACTCGTTGGAATGAATTGATATTGAATATGAATGGCAGCCCCCTCGTTGTGCTTTGTGCAAAATATTCAACCATAATGATGTTGCATGCCCCAAGAAGGTTAAACAATCTAGTGTGAAGTCTAATGTGGATGAGGAGGGATTTGTAGAAGCTACTAAGTGTAAGGGTAAGGGTAAGGCTCCAACTCATGAGAAGGTTATTGATGGAGTTCGATTTGCAAAACGAAAGGTGACATTTAACTATCGTTGGCAGCCGGTTTCGAAAACTAAAGGGGGGTCTGATGGAGCGTCTTCTTCTAAGGGTAATGGTACTAACAAAGAACCTAATGTTCCTAAGGAGGTTGAGAAGAATAGTGCATCATCTTCTCAGACTTATAGTACGAATAAGGAAGCTAGTGTTCCTAATGAGAAGGCTGGTCAAAATTCATTGGATAATCAGGCTAAGAGTGATGTTCATGTCCCTAAGAAGTACATTCATGATGATTTAAGTGACATAGTCACAAAGAATTCTTTTGGAGCGCTTAATGATGATGTGATCAGTTCTGAATTTGGGTTTGAGGAGGACTCGTCTCAAGTGGATAAAGCGGTTCATGTAGTGGATAGTGATAGTGATAATGAGGTCGATGAGTATATTGAGTTTGGCAAACCAATCACGGAAACTAGTAATCGTAATAAAGCAAGCACTTCCTCTATTGATGTTCCTCATGTATAGTATCGCTTCATGGAATATAAGGGGAATGAACCAATCCCCTAAACAAAATGAGGTTCATCAGGTTATTGGTGAAAATCAACTTTCTATTTGTGCTATTTTGGAATCGCATGTCTCTAATTCTCGTCTTCAGGAGTTATGCATGAGGGTGTTTAAAGGTTGGGATTGGACTTCTAATGGTAATTTTTGTAGTAGCGGTTCTCGTATCATTTTGGGATGGAACGTGGATGTGGTTGATTTGAATGTGGTTGCTATGACGGATCAGGTGGTCCATACTTTCATTCGATTTAAGGCTGATAAAAAAGTTGTTTTGTTCTTTTGTTTATGCTCACAATAAGTATACTCATAGGAGACCCCTTTGGGATAATCTTGGTTTACATAATCAGCTGGTTCGTAATCGGCCTTGGTGTGTTCTTGCGGATTTCAATTCAGCTCTTAATTTAGAAGATAAGGTCGAGGGTTCTTCGGTTATTGATATTGCGATGCGGGAGTTTAAGGAGTGTGTTGATGCTAATGAGTTGGTTGATATTAACCGCTCGGGGCTGCAATTTACTTGGACTCAAAAGCCGAGAGGATTGGATGGTACTTTGAGGAAGATTGATCGTATTATGGCTAATCTTGGGTTTCTGGATTCGTTTGCTGGTGCTCATGCTATTTTCCAACCGTACCGTGTTTCTGATCACTCCCCGGCTATTCTNGATGCGGGAGTTTAAGGAGTGTGTTGATGCTAATGAGTTGGTTGATATTAACCGCTCGGGGCTGCAATTTACTTGGACTCAAAAGCCGAGAGGATTGGATGGTACTTTGAGGAAGATTGATCGTATTATGGCTAATCTTGGGTTTCTGGATTCGTTTGCTGGTGCTCATGCTATTTTCCAACCGTACCGTGTTTCTGATCACTCCCCGGCTATTCTTCATATTCCTACAATGTGTAAGTTTAAACCTAGACCGTTTAAATTCTCTAATATTCTGGTTCAGAATTCAAGGTTTAAACAGCAAGTTCAAGAGTGTTGGGGTACATCGGTGAGTGGTTTTCATATGTTTAAAGTGGTTAGTAAATTGAAGGCGCTTAAAAAGCCTTTTCGGAGAATGCTTTTCCGAGAAGGGAATATTCATGAGAAAGTTACTAAACTTCGTCATGAATTGGATGAGGTTCAACGTGCCCTTGATTTGGATCCGTTTAATGTTGATTTGCGTGAGGAGGAAGCGTGCTATCTTAATGCTTTCAATGAAGCAATTTTGAAGGAAGAATGTTTTCTCAAGCAAAAGGATAAGGTTGAATGGCTTCGGGTTGGTGACTCGAATTCTGCTTATTTTCATAAGGTCGTAAAGAGTAGGAAAGCTAGGAGTCGGATTTTTTCTATTTGTGATGGTAATGGCATGCAATTGGTGGAGGATCAGGTTCCTAATGCTTTTGTTTCTTACTTTACNGGAAGAATGTTTTCTCAAGCAAAAGGATAAGGTTGAATGGCTTCGGGTTGGTGACTCGAATTCTGCTTATTTTCATAAGGTCGTAAAGAGTAGGAAAGCTAGGAGTCGGATTTTTTCTATTTGTGATGGTAATGGCATGCAATTGGTGGAGGATCAGGTTCCTAATGCTTTTGTTTCTTACTTTACTTCTTTCCTTGGTCAAGAGGGGCCTATTTTGCCATTGGATGATTCTGATCTGTTCACATCGACTCTTGATCCTAATGTGGCTTTATATATGGTTCGTGATGTTACGTCTCGTGAGGTCAAAGATGCTATATTTTCTATGGGTGATGATAAGGCTCCGGGTCCTGATGGTTATTCGGCAACACGAATGGGTTAATCCTAGTGCCTCTTATCATGTAGTAAATCTTAACTACACGAATGTAGTCTCACTTGTGGATTTGAGATGGTCCTAACGCAAGTTCTAGAATCTAAATACTACCGGTACTCACATCATAGCACCAAAGATGGATGCTT
>LBNU01009251.1:5016-15346 GCA_014162995.1 Artemisia annua | reverse complement strand
AATATGCGGAATTTATTGATTAACTTAAGAGGAACACAAACACAATAATATCACCAACTAAACACTTCAATATATTGAATACGAGCACTCTGAATAGTGCTAGGGTTTTGCAACCTTGAAGTGAATACAATGCTAGAATAATTCGTACTCTAGTCTAACCCTAGGATCTCCTTTTATACACCAAGGAACCCTACAGGCTTACATACAACTTCCTACCCACGACTATGATCTTCTAACATTATAGAATATTACATAATATCTATACTATAAATACAAATATTCGTACATAAACTTATCATATAGGCAGCAGAGTCTCAGCAGTAGAGTCTCAGCAGTAGTCTTGTCTAGCAGTAGAGATTTTACACTTAGCAGTAGACTTGACTAGTTAGCAGCAGTGTAGCATCCAGAAGTAGAGTTACTTCAAAACCCAACATATATCAAGGTTATGAAGATGAGTTATGGTGTCTCATGAAGATCTTGGTATATATAGATGTTAGAAGTCGAGTTTTGATACCTCAAGATAAGTCTTGGTGAAAAACATTATTCTTTTAGGTTTGGTGCATCAAGCGTTTGTCGAGTAGATTGGTATAGTCAAGAGTGATCGTCCAAAGTTGTGTCGTATAGCTTGGTGACATTAGAGATTGTTTCTCCAAAGTTTTTGTTGTGTAGATGGGTTGTGGTTTCTCCTTTGTAATTAAACCCGGTATCTAGCCTTGTACCAGATAAAGTGTAGGCGACGAAGGTTTGGCTCTACCTCGTGGAAGGGCCCAGTATTTAGCTTAGTACCGGATAAAGTGTAAGTGACGTTGTGAAGGCTTCTCCGCCAGTTTAACGAGTATGTGTTGTGTAGTGTTTACGAACTCTCGAGTAGGAGACTCGGGGAGTGGAGTAGGGCAAGGAAGGTGACCTTGTTGCCGAACCACTATAAACACTCATGTTATGGTTGTGTCTCTCTATCTCTTAGATTAGTTCTTATTTATTCTTACAATTATCAATATCCAACTTAAACCAATTGGTAAAACTATTCACCCCCCTTCTAGTTTTCTACAATTGGCATCAGAGCTTCGTTACCAAGTTTCTTTGAGTATATTGTACTTTAAAAACTTGATACGATCCGTGTATGTTTCGAAAACTACAAAGAAGGAAAATCTTTTGAAAAAAATGACACCTAACTCACTTTTACAAAAGTAACAAAACTTCTATATTTGGATATTAATAGATTTGTATTATCTCTTTTAAAGGAGTATAACAAACCTTTTCTTTTAGATAATTTCATTTTAGGAATCTTCGAAAGGGGTTGACACTATAAGAAGAATTTATTAAGAGGCATCAACCTGCTCTTTCTATAAGCTTGCTAGTACTCTAAAAGCTCCTAAAGTATTTACATCTATCTGAGAAACTCACTCTAAGGTATGTTTTCTCAACTAATAGATGATGTCATAAAAATTGATAATTAGATAGAATCTTAAATACGGTTTTTTGGTGTATGTCTTCTGAGGTAAAAAATAAACCGGACTAATAATGGCGAAACGTGATGGATCATTAATTTTGCAGAATCTTATGTGATATTAAGGGGTTGGCCTTACATGCCATAATGCATTAAATGCATCCTCGTGTCAAGATTAGCAAACCTAATGATCTATAATTTGCTTGTTAAAACTCTCATCTAGTCATAAACTATAATTAACACTTTACATGCTTAAATACATTAATTCTTATAAAAGCAAAGACAGACACCTCCATCTCTAACAAATTCACGGTGTAATCTATTCACTCTATTTTCTTCTCATATATCTTTCTCTCTTCCATGATTATTAATTATCCTTCATGTCTTTATATGACATACTCCTGTCCAAAAACTCTCTTCAAAATATGAACTTTCAAAAACCTTTCAAAATCCTTGCTCTAGATTCTTAGGATTAGGAACCATACATTCTTAAGTAATCTTAAAACAGACAACCAAATAATCAAAACCCATATGTATCAACAGAATCCCCTGGATCCCTTTCGTATAACGGGCCGGATCCATTTTATATTGGATCCGAAAGAACCAGCACACAAGACACTAGTTTAATACTTTCGCTCTTCACAAACCACTTCTCTCTTCCATCTTACTCATCTCAGACAATCTAAAACAAAAACACACACACATACTCATCTTAGGGCTCAATCAACAATCACCTCAAAAACTTTAATCATTCTCGTAAGTAATCATACATTCCTACTTATTCTAATCTAACTCAATGGTTTAGTTATTCATCAAAAATTGATTAAAAATGAAAAATTGAATCACGTTTAAAACCTTTGTGCTTAAACAATATATTATAATTTTACCAAAACAATCCTGTCAAAAACTCCATAAAATTAACAATGTTTGAAATGATGTTTAGAATTGTTAATACAAGTAAAAACGTAATAGACAATTTTTCCATGCTAAAACCTCACTAGATCAGTTTTTAATACAAGAA
Organism: Artemisia annua; assembly: GCA_014162995.1. NCBI lineage: Eukaryota > Viridiplantae > Streptophyta > Magnoliopsida > Asterales > Asteraceae > Artemisia > Artemisia annua. The sequence goes on along the minus strand of LBNU01009251.1, from coordinate 12,878 downwards.
CTCTACATTTTCTAAATAAACATATTTCTAAGTTTTTTCCCTAATGCTTAAAATGTCTTGTATAGGTTTCAAAGATGCCTCATACATACGACTTTGACCACCAAATAACCAACCTCTACATTCCAAACATTTCAACTGAACCTTACACACCTTTAGAATATATTCCCAGTTTCCAAAACATTGAGTCACGCTATCTTCACGAAGTTAGAATTATCGACCCCAACTTAACCTTTTATGAAGAAGTTAGCAGAGCTTTTCGAGCCATAGGTTTTGAGTCTCTACTCATCATCAACGAACTAATTGCCCACATTTCATACTAGATTTTGTTCGTGACATTAATCTCACACGTGACGAGGATCATTCTCCCTCCCTTTGGTTTTGCATACAAAACTACAAATTTCTCTTACCTCTTGAACAATTCACTCAAGTCCTTGGACTACCAAACCATGGGCAATATGCCTATATGGAAAAGTTTGCTCTTGATTCTCTTAAGCAAGAGGAACATAGTCCATATCCTACATACATTCCCTCCCCAGGAGAATTGACCAGCCTTCTCTGTGATTCAACACGACATCCTAACAAAATTCGCATGATTGAACTTCGATACTTTCTACAACCCATGGCAATCATCCTACGAGAAAATATTCTAAGCCTAGCCAAAATCGTGAGTATCTACCTGCCTGATGTGCTCACATACTTTATTGCATTTTAAATCATCAACCATACAATCTCGCTTATTTCTTCGCTAAGCGAATTATACATCTCAAGGATAAAAGAAACAAACTAATACCCTATAGGATGTTTCTAACTCGTCTCTATCGTCACTTCATGAACATTCACCGCACCTTCAAGATCCTCGATATACACTTTTCTATAGATTCATGGAACCCATTAATCAATCACATTTAACATCATACCTCATTCCTGAGTCTGCCACCTACCATGAACCATCTAATGATTCAGCAAGTGAAGACGAAGAATAAAGTTAATCAAGTCAAGAACACTCTTAAGTAAAGAGAGTACATGTGAAAGTTGGTGAATTGGTCAAACATAATTTGTTTTATTATTTGCTATATGTGTATTCTGATCTTAAAACTAGGATGCTTTGTAAGTTCTGGAATACTTGTAGTCTAAAGAATACTTTAGCAAGTAAGCTTCTATGCTTTCTACTCTTTCTACTTGTTAGATTAGACTTATGTCTATCATATGACCAGAAATTATTTTAGACAAGTGAGCAAACTTCTACGAGCCCACTATGAAAGAAATTGTCTCAAAAGCCGGATCCTTTAGTTATAACTAGTAGGATCCTTTTTAGAAAGGATCCGAAGGATCCGGGCATACATAATGAAATTTTATACCACTTCCTATCACCTTCAACTTTCTAAACCTTATTACACTAGTTATTCATCTCCTATTAGTCACATTTGAGCTGACTTTTAGGTTAGTAGCTCTTTTGATCTCTTAGGATTAACTTAAGTCTCTTCCGAGATGTTTATAATTTATCATCTCCAAAATAACCACCATTTCTCAATACCACTTGTTTCATCACTTCCCTCTGATCATTATACACCTATCTACAATTTAAATAAATTTTTAACAAATTTATTTCCACCAACTCTACCTCGAAATGATCTAAAACCAATCTTTTAATTCTTATGATTTTTAAATTTTTCATACCACCTTTCCCTGAAGCCTACAAACAATTAACACTTAATGGTATGATTTTCTTAACTGATATTCACATATTGACCTACTTTAGATCTCTTTCTCCTCACTAAAGACCATTAATGGCAACCCCTCATCATTAGTCTTAAACCACTCAGGATTTTCTCATTTAAGACACCCTCTCACACTCATTACACTAGGAAACATAGGGCTGCTAAAGCTTAATCATAATCATTTTTCCATCACTCCTGATCTGTTAGTCGGATCCCTCAGCTAAAGCTAGCCGGATCCCTGTTGAAAAGGATCCGCTGGATCCGGGCAAACAAACACAGGTTTGATCACTTAAAACCATCCAAAACTCAACTTTATTCATTCAAACACTCCACATTACCTTTAATATATCTCCTAAAAGATTGTATCACTGTAGTTGACCTTGGTGCATGCATATCGTTACAATTCAAAGGATTTTAGTGGTTTAGGCTTTAATTACCATACTTGATCCTTAACTTTAAACCACTTGTGTTTGTGCTTCTAAACCACACCTAAACAAACCATCTTCTACTGTAAACTCACCTTCTAAACTTACCTTAAAACATGACCAAAGCACCAAGTGCAAGATTATCCACTAGAAGCCCTCCAAGAAAAACCACACGGATTGTGTATGAGATATCCTTAACGGAAACCTCACCCATCAAGACACCTTCAACTAAAACACCTCTATCAAACTACATCCAAACCCCTCCTTCAAATAAGCCAACTCCACCACAACATACTTCCACCAAAACAACCTCATCACAACCTACTCCTCTTGAAATAACACCTATCTCCACTCAACCCATACAAGCCTCACCTCTTCAACCTTAAATCCTTTCCTTTACCACACCTCCTACCTCTCCTCATCCATTCGTGAACTCATTGGAGGACCTACCTCCTAGAACCTTTAATCCACCACATTGCCCACATTCTCATCCATTGAGAGAATGTCAACTCAACCACCATCCCATCACTTAGATATTGACATAAACATACCACCACCTCTTCAACCTTAAATCCTTTCCTTTACCACACCTCCTACCTCTCCTCATCCATTCGTGAACTCATTGGAGGACCTACCTCCTAGAACCTTTAATCCACCACATTGCCCACATTCTCATCCGTTGAGAGAATGTCAACTCAACCACCATCCCATCACTTAGATATTGACATAAACATACCACCACCTATAGTAAATTTGCCTTCCTCTCCTCCACACTCACATGGCCCATTTTGGGTTATGAGAATATGTCAACCATCTCGACCACCTCAACCAAATATTGACACACTTCCAACTTCCTCCCACACATACTTCTCAACCAACTCCCGTGGTACATCCACAACCTTTCCACCAAGGTGCTTCCACCTCAAACATGCCTAATGAATTTATCTTAGGCTCTTACCAACCAAGTCATTAGGAGACTTGTACCCATTGCCACAATACTCAAACCACGGTGCATGAATTACGCAATGAAATGTGTTTCATGTTTCATCACATACTTGAACATCTTGAAGACGTCACCAAACCTAACCTTCCCTAAAAACCTTGAAGTGCAAGCACATGTGGTCTCCCTCCTCTTAATCTTAGGCCTAACTTTAGTTACTAGGACTTCTTCATGTTAGATCATTTTCTTTGTTTTTAAAGATTTAACCATTGTTATATCATTTCTCTTATGTTTATTAAATGAATCTTCATGATTATGTGCTTTATGTTTATGTGAACATGATTGGTGTGATTATTACTTGATTTCATACCTTTTCTATTCTTTACTGCTACTAACAAGTTGCAGGTAAGCCGGATCCCTCATTTTACACTAGGCGGATCCCTTCTAAGAAGGATCCGGGCATACAGAGGACTAACAAAATTTTTATGCAACCAAATTTTTGACAAAGGGACAACATATACTTGTTTTCTAACCTTTGTTTTGTAGATTTTCAAAAATACACATGGAGTACTCGACGCCCTCAATAAGGGGGAGCTTTCGTCAAAGCAAAATGTTGCGTGGGTTTTGTAACCTTTGCACTTAGGTTTTACCTCCCAAGGGATCTTGAGAAGCTTACAACCCCCACCAGGCAGTGTACCTGACCGATGTAGTATAGTGAAGTGGCAAGTACCGGGGGATGATCGTTCTCTCGGGGAATAGTGTCGTTAGGCTTGAAAAGCTACTCTAATTAGGTCTAAGGGTTGAGGGATGATTCTTTTTGTATTTTTATGTTTTATGAAAGCAAGTAAAAATCTCGGTTTTTGGAAGAGTGGGCGGAATTAGTTGCTAGCCAACTAACCCAAATAACTACTTTTGCAAATAAAATAAAATAACAAGAAAAAGTAAATGGTTGTGAAACTTATATGAGAGAAATATGTGTTTACTTAGATTTCCTTACTCCCTAGCTATCTTTTATATGTTAATTGGTTTGTTGTAATTGTGTGGATGACGGGTTGTATTCCTTTAAACCATTCGTAGGGCCGTGTACGATCTTCCCTAACTCTATAAGCTCCTACTTCACTCCTATGTCGAGCCGACTAAAAGCTCCTAACATGGGATCATTAGAATTCGCTCATGCATTAAATACAACCAAATAATCGTAGTACACATCCGATTCATGTTTCTTAAGACGTTCAAGCAAGTTACCGTATAGGAGGTTAGCCAGTTTTCTTAAGCCTAACATCGACTTCACCCACCCACAATAATCACAAACAAACCAACAACATATAATCAATAGCTAGGTTTCATTAGATCTAAGCAAACACAATAAAGACCTAGCCTAGCATGTTAATTGAAAGACAAGCATAAGATATAATCACACAATACATAGACATATTGAATGATTTGGAAAGGACTTATCTTCAATTAAGCATCCAAGTTTCAAGGGTGGAAAACCCTCAAAAATACAGTAGAAAAACGAGCTAGGGTTTCTTCCCAAAAATTTGCACACTAATGAATGAAAATTAGACGAATATATATAGAATTTACAATCTGACGGCGTCACCTTATAGGGCGTGACGCCGTCACCTCACCGCCAAAACACTATTCGGATTGCTCAGATCCACTTCTGACGCCGTCCCTTTCTAATCTTCTCTGGGCCGTCTCCCTTTGTGACAAAATGTGACGACCTACATTTTGTAACACGTGACGCCGTCACATATTAAATCTCCAAAATCTTTCTGGGGCGTCTAGTGCAAAAATAATCCACCTTGTTGTCAAAGAGTGACGCCGTCAGCTGGTAAAGCGTGACGCCGTCAGGTACATTTTCCAGCATATTTTGAGACTTTGTCGTTTTCTTCACTTTTATGCTCCAAAAACGTCCAAAATGCTTCCTTTTCCAGAATTCATCTCCAATGTACCTAAAATGACAAAAGGAACGATTTAAGGCAATATTTGATCAAATAATTACGGATTAGGGCTTAAATGACCCCCTAAAAGCGTAACACTTTTCGCCTCATCAAATACCCTTACACTTGAGATTTGCTTGTCCTCAAGCAAATGCGCTTTTATTCCAATCAAAATATGAGCTAGGGGTCATTTAACACTAATATAAAAGTAATTACAACAAATAGTTATTCCACCCTAGTCATAACTAGCACGAAAATCATACACTAGCACCTCACAAATAGTGTTTGGATACTCTCATCTCTCGGGTGTTATAAACCTATATAACTAAATGGAAATGGAAGAAATATCACTCACTACCTGTCATGGCAAATAGATTACCACAGGCTTGGGAAAGGATCAAAAACCTCCTCCACTAGGCGTAAGCACCTAAGATAAACTATCAAAGAGGGCTTTACAAAGGGTTATAATGTTAGGTGTAGGGATATAATAAACACAGTTTGGTTGGAATAAAGGGTATTTTTAGTGGTGGCGAGTTAATTATCTTGATCAAATACATGCACAAGGTGGCGTTGCTAAGCCAAGACTCGACTCGACTTAAGCTAATAAGAAAATAACATAAACATAAATAAAGATAAAATGAAACGGGATGGTAGTCTGTATATTTTTTCTACTTTTCTTTTTCCAATTTTTTTTTTTTCGTTTTTCTTGTTTTTTCGATTTTATTTTTCATACACTCTTGCCCTACCATCCAAAATAATACATCATAGGGGCCTCGGTTCTCCCCTTACACTTGAACTTTTACATACTATACAATTAACTATTCTAATGACTCGAATTAAGATAATTGAAAAACTTGGAGTACTTTAAAACATTAACGCACATGTGGGGGTAATAATTGACTTCTTCCCCATTACTCCATTAAATTAGTACTTTATCCATGAGTCCCAATCGTCCCAAAACAATATGTACAAGGATATGACTCGACTTAGCAACCATGTAATCAATAAGACAATTAACTAAGGGTTTAAACAAATGTTGTCACAATAATGCTCTAAAGATGAGTGCATACAAGGGAGGCTAAGGCGATTTGGGTGTACATTTGGGTGGATTGTAAACAAATTCTTCCTTTAAGTAAGATGCTTAAAGTTAGAAACGAAAATATAGGCTCTGAGGGGTGTACTAGGGGTATCGTGTACTAAAAATGAGTACAACGCTAAGGTGTGGGAAAATTACTTGACTTTATTAGTCAAGTTCATTGGCTTCGTTGGTCAAGTAATTATTTTTAGGTCACCATATTATAAACACAAGTATAGATTTGATAGAAATGAGATGAGAAATAGAGTTTGGTTGATTAGATCAAATATGAAGAATAAAAGTGTAAGAGTTTCCTTATGATATTTAAATAACCAACAAGAGAAATGGTTTACATGATGTCCTATTTATAGGAGAGGAGCTAGGGCAACATCCCTTCTCCTTCCTTTCTCTTAAACGTATGGGCCTAAAGCCCATTGGACGAGTATTGGACTCATCCATAAATATTACATGATTAATTAACTTAGCAACCTATTACAAATGTTGAAATAACCGAGACTTGACTTAAACGTTGAAAACTTAGGTTCTAACAATCTCCCCCTAAGGATCGGTTGTTGAAGAAGTGATGTTAGTCACGGTCATTTGAGGTTGCTTGACGTCTTCTGTCTTTGCACTTTAGTTGTAGCATTCATAGCTTTGGACGTCTTCAAAATTGATTATGTAGAAATGATTCATCGTTCTTAGTTCTTAACAATCTTCCCCAGATAGAATGGGTGTTCATTGTTCTTTGTTGTTAATGAGATAGTGATCAATCTGATGTGGTTATCTGCCATTCGTCACATTCTTTGACTCCAGTGGATCTGCATCATTCCGACATGCTCATACACCTTTGACGGTTGAAACTTTCATAAGTGAGGAGCTCTCTTTTCATATGTGAAGATTCTTTGTGTAGACGTAGAATCCTTCTTTGGACGGTGTGTTGCTTAAGATCGTTTGTCTTTATCACTTTGTAGATTCTTTTGGCATGGAATCTACCTTTGGCATTCATGTTGCATTGATCTTTCATGAGAGCTTTCATTTTGTTGAGATGTAAGTATGAGCATGTGGAAGCCGGTGTTCAGGATGGTTGTTGTACCTGAAATGAAACAGTTAGCAAGAAAACATCCGGTACTTACAGGTTTGGAGTTAGAATTCGTCAACAACATAGTGTGAAGACTCCTTCTAATCCTTACCAAGGCCGTTCCTAATCGGATACCCCCTAGAGGGCTTACACAGACATGCATACGCATACCCACGATTAGGTGAATCGCTGGAGATCACCCCACGACTGTAGACCGTTTGAAACCATCAAACACACTAAGCGTAATCCACAAGGAATCACCGAAGTGACCTGCTGTCAGGGCTATTTGACGTTGACCCTGGCAGGATTTCCGTTCAATCATTCGAGAAATACCTAAGTAAATCCCTCATAAACGTTCAAGGCAGATTGCTAAGATCTGCGAAGGACTCGATAATTTACACTTAGTGTCCAATGATGCAAGACACTTAGTGTAGAAGATTTTTTGTGTTCCTAAGAGATCTTTTATGTTATCTCATGGCTCTAGACTCGATAAGTGCACATTTGGTTTCCTATGCGGAGGCATGGAGCAGAGGGCCTCTTGTTTCAATATCAATCATCTCTAATAGACGATCGATAGATTACACTGGTTCCCCATGTGAATGAAACAAACATCTTTTGAGAGATGCCTGAGTGGCTAAGATGGTTTAGGTGCATTGCGTCGCTGGGTCCATGACGTCTTT